>JAIPRL010003981.1:0-42020 GCA_025469235.1 Pemphigus obesinymphae | reverse complement strand
TGAGGCAGTAAGATTAGTAAGGGAAATGCATGTTGTTGGTAAAAGGGGGAGGGGAAGACCGAAAAAGAGATGGGGGGATGTAATGGCGAATGATATGAGGAAGGTGGGAGTAAGTGAAGAAGATGCGAGAGATAGAGTTAAGTGGAAGTGTAGGACCAGGGTAGCCGATCCCAAATAGTTGGGAGAGAAGGCGAAGGAGAAGAAAAAGACAATAATTATTATGGATGAGAGATACCAAAATAATTTGATTTCTATACTTCAAAAACTCGATTTTTCATAATATCTGGTAGACTAATATAAAAATATTTATGTATCTTTGTTTTGAGTACTAATGCTAAATTTTAGTTTATTTTTAAACGGTATAATAATAATGTCTTCACGAAAAATCTAAATCGATACCACTACTCGAAATTAAATTTCAATATTGAGGGAATCCAGAAATCTAAAATTGGTATTGCACATCCTTAATAATATTATGTACAGACGAAAATTAATTTATGTCAAAAGTACACAATAAAAAATATTAAACTAGATTTATTTAGATTAATGGAGAACGGTCTAGACTTTATTGTTAGAATTTACACTGTAGGATGTTTTTGTTTAAATATGGAATTCTGACTTTAGATTCAACATTCATAGATGAATTTTATCCATGAGTTTGTCAAAAGACAAAAGTTCTAATGAGTACACATCTACGATATACCAAAGTCCTCAAGCGATTAGTTATACGTATAATATTCATTATAATGTTAATTATGTCAATTCGTAGGAATGCAAATAGAAAGCGAGGGCATGGAACCGGATTTTTACAATGACCTGATCCTTTATATAAAGGATAATAAAAAAATTATGAAGTGAGTATAAAGTTGTATTAATCGTTTCAATAATCATGATGTTTTTACCAACATAAAAAAATTCACATATATCTACATATGTTACTTATAAGTACATAAATTAACAATAATTATTATTTATATTTTAAAACTATTACGAAACTAATACATGTACCTAATGTATTATCTTTTATTTGTTCTATTAAAAAAATACATATAAATATTTTTTTGCTTGGTGTTTTGTTAAGAATTGTCATGAATAAATCATATCGCCTAGATATGGAAAAAAATTAAAATATTGAACCGTTTTTTTTATCATTTTCAAAAAACAAAGACTACACTTTTTAGTCATTTAATAATGTCCAAAATATAAAATATCCTACACCTAATAATTTGTTCCAAAATTGTATCCTAAAATGATGGGTTATATAATTGTTTAACAAAATGGCACTATTTAACAATAAAATGGGATCATTTAGCAATATGGTGACTAAAATAAATAATAATGTCACACTTATTTTGGTGAGTATCTCACTGAAAGATTTATTGCTGATATTTATGTTTTAATTGTGGATTAATTGCCTTGATTACTTTTTTAAAACTTAATTTTTCCGTAAATATTAAAAAAGTAATCTTTTCATTTCATATTTATTTATTTATTTATTTACATAACGGACGAAGTCCAATTGAATAATATTTAATTACAATTAAAATATAATATAAAATGTAATGCATTACAATAAACAGAAGAATTTAAATAAAAATATTATATACATAGAACAACAACATACAATTAATAAAAATAGATCGATACTCGCCGAACGAGAAAGGTGGACCATAGGACATTTAAAAGGAAATTGGATGTTAAGTGAAGAATATGAAAAGGAACATAAGATCAAGTGTGATGTGAAGGGACACGGATATTAATAAATGAAAGTAGAGAAGAGGAATCAATTTGATTGGATAAGAGTTTGAAGAGGAAGAGAAGATTTGCCTGATGCCTTTGATTAGCAAGACTAGAAAGGCTTAACACAGTTAAGACTGGTATATAATCATGAGAGGGCAGGGAATGTTGAGTCGGAAAGCGACGGTGTAGAGGAACTTCCTTTTGACCTATTCGATCATGTTGCTAACAACAGATGTATTAGGATCCCAGAGGACAGTGTTGTACTCCAGAATGGAGTAAATTAGCGAACAATAGAGGGATTTAAGAGGAGTTTGGAGGCAAAATTCTCGGAATATATGGATAACGAAGCCGACTAGTTTATGTGCTTTGCTGCAGGCCACTTTAATTTGAAGAAAGGACACAATTTTTTGTGAGAATGAACCCAAGGTTACAAATGAAGTTACCGACGGATTTAATTGGAATATCATTAATGGAATAAGGGAAAGTAATGGAAGAATGGAGACGGAAAAATCATAACTGAGAATTTCTGAATATTGAGAGATAGGCCGAGAGATTCACTTTTGGTTACCAGTCGGTCAAGATCAGCCTGGAACAAAAGACAATCAGAAAGGGAGTTTGTACGGAGATATAATTTTATATCATCAGCAAAAATGAGTAGTTTGGCGTTAAAAAAGACGAAAATAGCAGAATTAACAAAAAGAGCAAAAAGGAATGGTGAAAGGACTGCACCCTGGGGAACGCCAGATGAGGGAGAAAAAATATTCAACGAAGAGCCAAGAATGGAGACGAATTAAACACAATCAGTAAGATAGGAGCGTAACCAAGAGAGAAGGGGATTATCAATACCAAGGAGGACGAGTAAATTAATAGATAATGAGTGATTAAATGCTTTAGTAAAATCCTTGTAGATCACGTCCACTTTACTGTGCATACGAAAGGAAATCATAGATAAAGTTGGTGGAAAGAAAACTACATGTAATCGTTGAGCGACCAGCCGAAACCCATGTTGCTCATTGACGAAAAGATCGTTTAGAAATGGACAAATAGAATTGAGAACCAAGGTGTTAAATATTTTAGATAGGTGAGGGGGTTTTGAAATAGGACGGAAGTAGTATTCGTGTTTGGTATACCTAACTTTAGAATAAGAGTAATCGGTGTAAAATAGGTTTTACTCGGCAAGGTATAATCCAATGATTAGTAGCAGTTTTTGACTAATCACCCTGTATATTAGTTATCTTACTTATTAATATATTTATAGGATATTTGATGAATTTATTGACGTGGTTCGACCGGTGGTCCTTGTTCAAATAATCATCGGTTCATTTGAAATAATCACGTTAATATATTGCACTATACTAGTAAGTTTCATTTTCTTATAGTTTATGTTTTTTTGAGTAAAATTTTGATTTTCCTCCTGATTTTAACTAAGGCGTACATTATGGGGTTGTCAGTTCTATCGGCACCGATCATGAAGCTATTCTCGGCTTATTTGTCGTTTAACATTCAACTTTTCATTTATTGTTATGCACTCAATCGCGTAGAAACTGCGGTAAAACGAAAACATTACATTTATAATATATTAAAATATATAATATTTATTTTACGTAATTTACTTTTAAGATGTTATTAAACTTTTAATTTAATTTTTCAAAATTATTTATTTCCAACAGAAATCTTCATTGAATTTCGGATTGTACAGTTGTAACTGGACTGAAATGGATTTAAAATTTAAAAAGACTATGCTATTGGCAATGAACATGAATTCCGCCCATAAGCGAGTATTGAAAGTTTCGCCAAATCTCATCATAAATCTAGAAATGTTTGCGAAGGTAATTTATTGTTTTTAATTTTTATATTAATTAACTACGGGTATGTTTACTGGATTTTAGTGATGGAAGGATCAAGAATGATTTGATTTAATTTTTAATTATTAATTACGTGAAATATAAATATTCATGATTTTCAGGTAATGAAAATGTCGTATACGATTGTGTCTGTATTATTAAATGTAAGTTCGGAATAAACAGCTTGGACATGAGCGGAACACGAGTTACATAATTATTGTCAGTGCACTGTATAGCAACAAGTATAATATTGTTATAGTATACAGTACACTGAAAAAATAAATACGATTGACAATTACAAATTGGATTCGTTACTACAATTTGTTATCACGATAACACAAATGTTATTAGATCAATAATATATTATATTATTGTTTATATTTATTTTACGATTTCACAGTAAATTGTTAACTTGATTATGAATATTACCATATGCACAATAAAAAAAAGTGTATTTTGTTTAAAAAAAAAATAAATACTTATTTTATTTTTTAAATTATGTTTTGAACGCAATTGTACGATTAAACCGAAATTCCTTAATGGTCTGTATTATATAATCAGGCTGATTTTTTTGTTTTGAATCCCATCATTAATTTCACGTTCCTATGGTCAATTTTATGTTCCTATAAGATGTTCCAATTAGTATTGACTAATACTAAATGAAAATTTATGCTACACAAATATTATATAAATATCCAATAAGTAGACACCTTTTTTTCGATGAAACGCTCTGACGACTAACATCTTAACTTAAAACTTTATGAGGGTTAACTTAACTATCTATGATTTATATTAAGCATTTTAATTTAGATTTAATTAATTCAATTCCGTGAAGTTAGTTACGTTATATATTTTCCCTCATTATTGAAGTTGGCTGGATTTGTAAATTCTGATTTTGTACTTAAAAATACTTAGAAATGTAAAATAAGTAAGTGATTAAGAAGACACTACCCACACGTTTGTTGTCTCTGTCATACATACGCATAGAATAGAAAATGTAAGCACCGCATTCTCACTAATGTTTATATTTATAATTAACAAAAGTGTAAATTTCAAACTTTTAGAGGAAAACATAACTGTGCTCTAGCGTGGAGATGTTTTTAATGTTTTTATTTTTAAACAAGTTATAAGTAGTTAAATAACTTTTTTTTTTTTTAATGCATATAACTAGTTTTAAAAAAAAAAATTTACTCCTAGAGCATAGTTTACGTTCTACTCTACACATTTGATAATAAGTAAATTTGCTCTAATATTAATTATAAATAAACTATAGTAAGAATGCGGTACGTACGATTTTACGTAAATTGTACGTAGTTTTGCTATGTTATGTATATGTAAGACAAAGATAACAAACGTGTGTGTAACGTCCTCTAAATGTATAAACATAATGAATTCAATAATATAAATTAAATAAAAATACATATATCTACATATAATCTATCATACTTTATACTATATAAGTCAAAATCATGCAATTGATTGATTATTATCAATGTCCAGTCCAACCCGGCTGACATTTTCAGAGTATATTACTTATTGCGACGTTGTGCGTATAAAGAAGAACGTAAACTAAATACATATGTGTACAAGATTGTACATTTGTCCAGTACAAAATCTTACTTTATATAAAAAATGTATTGGTTACATTTATAATTCGGTACTACCTCTTATCTTAATTTTAATTTTAACCCCTACTTATCTACTAATCATCGATATAATGGACTCATATGATGACGATATTTAGATATGAAATATACCGTACTTTTTATTTACTTACTTTAATTACTTTTTTTGTTTTGTTTTTGCTTATTTTATGTTTCGAAGAGAAATAGAGAAGTATTGTATGACCTCCCCAGCCCCCCCCCAAAAAAAAATCTTTCTTCGGGGTGGCCCTGAGCAAGATGGACGTCACTTTTCGTCCGTACCCGATATTAAAAAAAAAAATGTTATATTTAACAACGTTCAATTATTAAACAGTATACGGAACTCGACTTATTTTTCTCTTGGGGGCGTTCAAGTATTACGTAAGCAGTGACTAGGGGTAGAATGGACAGTCGTGTGCAAAAAAAAAAAAAAAAAATTGATAAAATACCATTTACAGAAAACGTATAGCTGCAGGAGAAGCTTTAAAAGTGAAAACAATAGGGCCAGTATAAGTATACGTATAATGTAACGAAACGTCGAGGTTATGCGACCGCAGAAACAGCGAAACAATTAATTATTTTATAACGTACACACCTCTGGCGAATAATTAAAATAAAATATGTAAACAATTATAATACACAATATACAGGCATACGCACAGTACATTTTTCCCTCTGTTCGATACGTACGCTTTTATACGATATTCGAGAGCAAAAACAAACAGTAAGATATCTCTATTTCTTTTATTTATTTACGTCTTTGTAGAGATATTGCAGGTATATTGCCTCGTATAATAGTAGGAGAACGGCTGGGCGACAAAAGCACACGAATTTATTCATTCGAAAAACCAATACCGTTCAAATACAACATAAATAAAACAATCGGTATTTGAATGGTGGCGGGAGGGGGAAAGAAAAAAGAATACGGACTTTACCAAATCGATTTGCGTATTTTCGTTTATACATTTTGGATGTTAACTACCAATATATACATACACAATATACACATTGTGTAACGAGTATTATTTTTATTTTTATTTTTTTTTTTGGAAATAATTTTGTTTTTTTACCTTATCTCGATCACGGCATTTTTCGGATATCGCCTTGGTTGTTCCTCAATATTTTTGAGTTTGACTCGGCCGGAAAATGCGTTTTATTCATTCTGGTTTTCCGGTAAGATGTATATTTCATTATGGCCGCCCACGTGTGACACCTAAATATTATATTATATCTAATCGCAGGGTTATCAACATTTTCATTAAAATTTTAACTATATATATATATTACAGTAACTATCGAGACAGCCGGTTGTTATACCTTCACTCGGATAAAGTATAACATCGGAACATTTCATTTTTATTCTCTTTGGCATTTTGACGTTTATAAGCGATAACCATTTGAATAAAATCAAAGTGATAAAATATTTAACCCGGAGACGAGTTTACTATGTTATAATATCATGTTTATGAACCGTTGACAATAGAATTAAGTTGTTTGTTATTATATTTTAATACATAATAATGTGACTGAATTTAATATTTATGTTATATAACTATATACTAGATTTTATATATATTTTTATGGTATTCCATATTGTATATACTATATTCACGGTTATAAACAACAAATATTTAGTTTTTTCGCCGAACTCTAAAAAAAATGCTATTGCCAAATATTTTTAGCCTAAAATATTTCAAACAAACCTACGGGAATTACGCCTTCACATCATTAAACACCAAAACAATTTAATTAATTTTAATTTAAATAATATTTATTTACCAACCAATAATTACTAAAATATATGCACTTATCTACTTATTGATTAAGTTTAGACAATCTAACGTTTTTTTTTTAACGGTCCCGACGGTTAAACAATCTATAAATATCTCATATCTATATTGTCCAAAATTAAAACGATCAGTCGGCGAGTGCGTTATTCCGAATGCTTAGAAAACGTATTGTATCACTTCTATACCTACTTAAACCCCATAGACCTAATTTCATATACTCTGATTTGGCCAAACGGATTCGACGAGATCGCAGAAGTAAGGAAAATGATTTCTTACATTAGATACCTATACATATCCGACGTAGAAATATACATTTTTTCCCCGCCAAGTTAGCAGTCCTCTATCGGTCAGTTTAAGCCGTTCTCGCTTGAACGGTTGGCCGGGCAAATATTATTTGGAACCGAGAACAGAACTCGAATCCAAGTAATATTATATACTTTTTCGCCTCAAATAAAATATGAAATAATTTTAAATTTAATTTTTAGTAATACCCGAAGTTCATTACATATTATTCACTGCAGTTTTCATCGGGCATCAACTAGCTAACAGAGAACGAAAACGGACAAACCGACGCAAATTACTATAGGTACCTACCCGAAACCGTCGAAGAGAGTCAAGTGAAAATCATTATTCTACGACATATTATATAATGAATAATAATATATAATCCATGTATTTTATAAAATAAAAACGTGAATTTGTATACCTATTAAAATAAATCATTACCATTTCTATTTAAAATAATTTATAATAAGGTATATTATATATAAGGTACACAGAGATATAAAAATGTTTAAAATTTCCCGGCATTTTCATTTAACGGATTACGAGTTATAATTTGGGCATGCAAAATTAAACAATAAATTTCAATGTCCTCGGGAATTTTATGTGAACAGTTTTAAATTCTATATATGCGAATACATGTCTGCGGTAGACGATTTCACAATATCGTTTTGACATACTAATTCGATGACAATAACTGATGAAATTTAATTAAAAATAATAATATACCTATCGAGACCCGAAGTACCGATTAGTCAACATCTACATTTTATATCTGAATGTTTTTTTCAAACAGTAAACATTACAAATTCCAATCCACTATATATAGTTCATGCTAACAAATAAATGAAATTTCTGTTGGCAATATTCAAAACGGATACATTTAATCAGCACTAACAAATTTTCTGTGATTTTACGATGATATTTATTTTAGTTCTCCGTGAGTACATTTCTGATCTGAAAGTCATGTAAGACAAGTAAGTCAAGTCAAATTTCTTAGTAAATAACTTTTTTGATAGAAAATTGGTTCTAGTTGGTACTTTGGAGAGCTCATTTTTTAATTTTCCAGTAATTCCCGTAAAGAAAAGTGATCTTTTATAATATAAATGTAAGGGGAATAATATAATTATAAATTCAATCGTTATTGTGAGGTACCTATTTTATTTTTAAATTAAATTATCATTATACTAGCTTGAGTGCAACTTCTTGTGGTGCAGATCATTTTTAGAGCGCCTACTTGGGGGGCGTTTAAGTATTACGTCAGCACATTTTTGCCATTTTTAGACCACCCCTCCCCCTTGTTAGCAATAGTTAGCAAATATCCGAACCCCCTACTTTATTACGTCAGCATATGTTCGACGACCTCTCTTTATTAAAAAAAAAATTAAAAATTTCCGAATTTTATATGAATTAATTGAAAATGAATGAAAAATTTTGTAACATATTTTGAATTTTATTTTACATGTTTTGATAAAAATAAGTACATATTTTGATATATTTTTTACTACTGCTGACGTCAGCATGGTTTTAACCTCCCCCATGCCCCATGTCAGCAAATGTAAGCACACTACAGACCCCCCTCCTCCCCCTAGGCGCTGAAATAACAATTGAACCTTGTATAAATACAATTGTACCCCTTGTCAGTGCGGCTCCTTTTGAGTGAAACTACTTGTCATAGTAGTGCTATAACCTTTTGAGTAGGAAAGCTTGGATGTATAACTATTTTTGAGTGTGACACCATTTAAGTATACATATTTTTGAGTGAAATTGTATACTTTGGTATACGTATATTATCTATATCTATAATAGTCGGGGTCCAAAGTTTTATGGGAAATAATATGTTTAATTAATTAATTTTAAAAATATTCTGCCTACTACAGCAACTGGCCTTCGTTTTTCAGAAGATAATCCTTTATTCCTAAAGTTTTTATGATGGATATGTTGACTAAGTTGGTAATCCAGCGGCGTATTTAGAAATTTTTTATGGGGGGGATGAAATAATTAATCATAAGGTGACCGAGGTGATCATGCGGTTCACGAATACGGTGCGGGCGTGCTGTTATCTAGATTCTATAAATAAATCGATTGAATGGAAATCCATTTCTTTATTATCTAAAGTAACACAGGTGTTATGAATTATATCATTTTATGATTTTTATTTTTATTTTTATAGAAATATATATTATCCCCCCCCTCCCCTTAGGCATATATTTTTTCATTTCACTATATATTTCCATAAAAAAATTAAAAGTTGAAGTTAAAGGGGGGGATCTATCCCCCAAATCCCCCCCGTAAATACGTCACTGTGGTAATCCAAAAATTTATCAAACATAATATATTATTCTCAGGTTTTTATAAGAACTCAAAACCAGAGCTCGCAAACGTTATAAGAACGTTACGATTATAATATTAAACTTGCGTAAAAAAACAATTGAAATCTATACCGAAACACGTAATAGAGAACAAGAACCAATCGTTTTAAATGATCCCAAAATAAAATGTATCGTTAAACGAAATAATGTTTTAACGTTATTAATCATTATATCAAAAAACGATCAAATAGAATAACGTTATTTTAGTATTATTTCCAATTGACTACGGAAAATGACGAGTCCATATGAGTTTCGTTTATTGTAGTTCTATTTATAGTAGACAGATTTTATAGATATGAAAAGACAAATATAATTGTGAACTTATCGCGAAACTTTTCCGGAATTATTTTGAGACAAAAATATACCGATTCGTTATTAGTTTACATTTACGTATGTGTTATTATGTAGGTATATTTTGTACGTATAAATGATTATTTGATAACCCAATGTTTGTTATCTGCGTGAAAATATTATACAATAAAGAGGTAACGCAAAAATAGAATATTATGCCGTCAATTTTATCATGTGAAACTATCATTATTGTATACTCCCGTGTAAAAACGCAATTTGTAATCCTTATCTGTGCACATGCTGTATGGCGTACATGACCACACAACAGCACACACTTTTGTTATCAGTCGCTATATCATTCGATCGTGTTGTGTTTTTATAATATTAATATTGATGATATGATATCTAATCAATGATATTATGTGCGTTCTGTCGTACCCATCCTGTACATTTAAATAACATGCTATACAATATTATAGTTGAGACATTCAAGAGTGACCCGCTGATGCGAACGCCCCTGGCGGTTTATTTTCATTAGGGTAACGTAAAATAGTTTTTAGTGATACATGCCAAAATCGTGATAACGTTCCACAACCTCTCTAAAATAAAACTACAATAGCCAAAAGGTTCCGTTTGCACCCCAGAACGAACCTAAAAAGGAAATAATAAAGACGTACCAGCTATACAAAAGCGTAGCCGGCCCGGAATTATACACAGACCGCGCGACTCGCACTTTAGGCGTGTCTTAGTTTGAGAACCCCTCCTTATCAGAAAAAAAAATAGTTGATAACACATTTGCTAGCGGCCAGTTTATATTTTAAAATATGACGTAATAAACAACATAAATTTATCTACTTGAAAAACATATTTCCATCGGTTATATAATACTATAGTATTCCAACAAATTATATGTAAAATAAAAAAAAAGCCGGGAAGCAATTCGCAAGTTGAGTATATTTATGATATAATTATGACGGATATGTTGAATTTGAAAGCAATGCAATAAATGATTTCTTTTTTAAAAAAAAAAAAACGATTCTGAGCGAAGCTTCGGTGGATATACTTAACAATTACTGTGGATTATACTAATAACGTGTTAATATTATTTAATAACACGAACAAAAAAAAGTTGAAAATAGTGCAAAAATTATTAGAACCAATATAAAGGGATCCGAACCGAGGACCCTACACATGAAAACACTGTTGGTTTCCTCTAGACTACATAACGGCGTCGTTAAAACATACGTCAGCATATTTTTAGCTTTTTTTAGACGCCATCCCCCCCTTGCAGTCAAATGTCAGTTTCCTGAATATTACGTTCCTGTGTAAAACTTTTCTAGTTATTAAATTCCTATACATTATTTTCCCGTGTTATGTTTTTCAAACTATTAAATTCCAACATATTATTTTTCCAAAAATTATTTTCCCGATTTATACATTTCCGAATAAATATTTTCCCATGTAAAATTGCCCTCAATATTAAATTCCTAAAAATGATTTTCCTCTGAGATTTTTTCTCAAATATACTTTCCTCGTTTTTATTTTCCCATAAATTATTTTTTCTGTTGACGTTTGTTCCCATGTTAAATTTATTCCTAGAAAATATTTTCCCGTTTATTACTCACTCCCCTGTACTACTATGGTTGGTCACTGACCCACGTTGTTTTCGATTCCAGATAAATTAGAAAAATAGAAAATTAAATAGGTAAGTTACATCAGCACCACCAAGTCAAAAATTTAAAATGAAATATAGATAGTATTATCTAATCTATTTTCGAAAATTTTCGAAAACCTCTTCAAACATAGAAATATCAATTCCGAGTTTAAAAGTTTTATGAAATATTTATCTAAAATATTATTTTTTTTTTAAATTCATACATATATATTTGCTTAAAACTTGAATTTTTACTCAAACTATGGAAAACTCTATAACGGAAAAATTTGTTTTTCCAGGCGATTCCATTAAACTGTAATTAAATTATTATAAATTATTACAAGGAGATTTAGGGATACTCATTGAACGACTCGGGAATTGATAATAAAAGTATTTTCAACCTTTTATTTTTAATAACTTATCATATTTAGTATATTTATTTTTGTATTCCATTATTTTGTGCTTTAATAATAATTATAGTATAAATATATAATATGAAGACAAGAACAATTTTTCAGCCGGAAATCGAAATGTTTCTAATAGCCTCATGCCAGGATAAAATATTAAATCTTAATATTAACTCAGATATGAATGGATCTTCATAAATTATTTACTTTACTATCGTTGAAAAGAAAAAAAAACCCTAGTCATTTTAGAGAACTGATAAAATGTAAAATCAATGATTTTATATGTATGTATATATACATTATACATACATTAATATATACACACAACAATAATGTATGTATTTAACGATATTACAATAATTTTAATAATATAAAATATTGAAATGTTATCGAGTTTTTAGTGTTCAACATTATTACGTTATTAATTTTTTACGATTATGTGTTATGAGTAAATAAACATAATCAACGTTTTTATCTTTAGCGTTATGAAAATTTAAATATTAATACGTTTTTAGTGTTTAGTGCTGTTTTTTGATAAATCTTTTTTTTTTAATCATGTCTGTTATGTTTTTTATTAATTATCTATTTCAATCGTTTTTGACAAGTTTAACGTTTACAACTTAGGTAGACCATACAAGAACCTGAAATTTGCATGACTCACTTGAATAATTAAACATAATGTACATATAATGTTAAACAATAAACAATCAAAATTACACAAGTCATAATTAATATTTATTATTATCAGTTATCACGCATTTTAACAGCAAAATTATACTTAATAGTCCAGGTATTCGTTCAATGTTTGTAATATATTTTTAATTTTTACTTTGAGCAATTACAATATAGATAATATATTCTCTATTTTATAATTGGTTTTATAAATGTATTAAAATAACTCAATATAATTAAAATCGTTTAATGTTGTAACAATTTATTAATTATTATTATTATTTTTTTAAGTTTTAGATTCTGAACGGATTATATGCTTTTACAATGATGCTTCTTTTATAATTCCATTTTTTTTTTCTGTGTACAACTTTCGGACGTCTTTCGAGTATTCTGACTTGATCTAATCCTTACATTTGTCCCTATTTCCCAATAGAAAATGTAATCGGGAAAGTAATTTAGAGAATTGTATTTTGATATTTGGATAATTCCAATTTTTTGGTTTTTCGTTGAGTTTTTCTACAGCAAATATATTCGTCATGAATTTCATCATATGAAATGATACTGATTTCGATCGGAGTATATATGTACGGTGATTATATATTACGATTTGAACATCACGAAAACACGTGGGCCAGATTGTAAATAATCGTTTGCAAGTAACGAAAAGCAAACTAGTGATTGTCTATAGATTTAAATATAGTTATTATAAGTTATTCAAATAAGGTTTAAAATTAGCGTATGCACTTCGTATGCATCTTTCAATAATGTGAACCGACCCAGTACCCAACTAAATTGTACTCGGGTTATGTCTCTATATTTTTATAGAAACTTAAAACTTTGTAATATTTGTATTCTTATTATTTTTTAAGTTTTATACTTTTCTTAACCTATTTCACTTTCTTTAATATATATTTATGACTTGATTCTTCGGCAACAAATATTTTTCTGAAAAGTTTAACAAATCAATATTTATTATTGAACGAACAGTAAAATTATTTATTAGCATTCTAAGTTTAGACGAATGGAGTAATAAAGGTTACTGTAAAAAGTATTCCACGTCCCACCATAGACTTTCTATCTAAACTTTAAATAATTATAAACGATAAACTGTTGGTTTAGTATTTGATATTGATACATAAACAATAATAGCAGAAAAATATCTGCGTCATACAGGAAAATCAATGCAAAAATATGTGTTGCTGTTCATGAAAATTTCCTCTTTCATCTTCTTCTCCTTCGCCTTCTCTCATAACTATTTGGGATCGGCCACCCTATTTCACCGCTTCCACTTAACTCGATTTCTCACATTTACATACACCCGCTTTTAATATCACTTTCTATTACATCCCCATTTCTTTTTTGGCTTTCTTCTTTCTCTTTTTCATTCGACCAGGTAAGAGCAATAAAATTATCGCCCTATATACTCGATAAAATTAAGTTATAGTGGGTACAACGTGTGTATTTATTTGCGGAGATTGCAGTACTGCTTTTATTCGAGTTTATGGATATAACGGTAGATACCGATCATTTTTCAAAATTTCTATTCTTCGTTGTAAGTTTCTTTTCTAGGTTTTTAACAAACAGAACGAACGGCAGATGTTTACGACAAAACTATCATTGAATACGTCCTAATTTATATTTTATTTAATGGAACAATAAATGTTTTTTTTAGATACAATTCGTACATTTGTTGTGGATTTTTAATAGATTTCAGGTCTCCGGCCGTTCGAAAATATATAAAAGCACTAGTATCAATGCATTTGCTTACAATATATATATTTATATACATTAGGTATATAATTTAACGTTTAAACATCCCAAATATCTTTAATAAATCACTATTTTTAATAATAATAAAAAAAAATAATGAGACTAAGATCATTAGACACACTTGTACATACATTTGTTTATATCTCAATCTAAGGAATGATATATGCACCTATAATGCATTATTATATTCTTTCTGTAAAGTAAACGAAATATTTCTACGTGTCATTTTTAGGTATGCTTAAGGTTAGGAAGTTTTATTTAATTTTTCGTTAAAGTTAAATAACCCCGAGTGTGGTTCTAATTTATTGTTATTGAGTTAAAAATTCAATTTATCATATTTTGTTGTACAAACTTTTTATTTTATCTAGTTAAAAAATATACGATTGAGTAATAAATGAGTTTATTTATTTTATTTAATGTAGAGTTTAATATAAATAAAACCATTTTACTATAAGAATTCTACTAAAAAAGACAAAGAGACAAGATGGGACATTTGCCACTTAGAGTATTGATAATACATGTAGTATTATTTTTAATTTTTTTGAATACCCATCTTAGTAAAAACTAGAGAAAAAATTGATAATATTATAACCTACGTAACTATTTTTTAACTAATTGTGTATAATGCATTTTTATGTTGTTATTATAAATAAAAACTGTTCATATTTATAAAGCTTCAAAATATCCATGCATAAAAAAAAATATATTTTTTTGACTAGCTAACTTATAGTGACTTAATTTAAGATTTAGCTTTCATATGAATGTATTTAAGTTATTAATTAATTGACTTAAAAAAAAAAAATGTTATTACAAAACATATTATTTTCATTATTTTGTGACTGTTTAATTTCACCATATATGCCCAATCTGGTAAAAAATACAAGTAGTGAATTTAATGGATATAACATAGTCACTCCACAATCCTAATCGTAAACTATACATTTGTAGTTATACGCATAACTTTTAAAAGCATTTTGGGTGTGTCAGTGTAAAATATGTATAGGTATCTATAAGGCAAAAACTAAAACATTTTAAAATTACCAGTGAATTTCGATTATAATCGGGTTTTACACGCGATGTTTGATATTTAAAATACGATGCACGCACATAAAAGTGTCGCCTTTGACTCAATCAATACAGTGATATATGGATTTTAGAAATCATGTTAAATAATGGTAAAACTTAACCAGATGTTATATATTAAAAAATGATAACAAAACATTGAACGCTAGATGTTTTTCGATTATTTTTTAGAAGATATAGTATTGTTATCTTGCCACCACTCACCTAAACAAAAATAGGATTTTTTTTGTCACTCCCAGACAATCGGATAAGACGTATATTATTGTACGCGTGTCTGACAGATCAGAAAATCCAACTTTTCTTGTCATAACTCATGTCCTATAATGTTCGTATACCTATATAGGTACGTATTGGACGCATTATATTCATTTCAATTATATTGAACATTATACCATATCGTAATAAAATTATAATAATACATTTTATTTATAATATAACAACTTTGAAAAATCCACTCTGCAAGCGTGCTAAAATATTCAGTTTCTATACTCATATTTTTAGTTAATTTCTTATCCATAATGAATAAAAAGAAAAAACTCTAATTTTAAAACAATTTCTTTGAGACCCTTGAAAACACATATCAACATAATATTAAGAAAAATCAAAATTTAATAATTAAAATATATGTATATAAATTAAAAAAGTAAATTTAAAATTGTTCTATATCAGTAAAATTGTTGCTAATAATAAACTGTTGCGTAATAATAAATAATTATTGAATATACGTCTATAAAGACGGGCAAAGACCAAAAGGCCGGACAAAATTAAAGGAACTTACAATGTTCCGATTTTAATTTTGAAGATATATTTAGATTTTGTAAAGTTCAAATAGAGAATGTTGTAAATAATTTTTTATATAAAAAAGGTTTAAAAATGATAAAAACATTTCTAAAAAATAAATTCCCTTTTAAAAGTTTTTTTTGAAAAAATATAAAATTTTGTTTCCAACAAATATTTTGTGGTAAAGAACCCACAGAATTTTAATATGTTTTCAGATTTTAAATTAAAAACACCTTAATTTTATCAGGCAGTTAGGTTTAAATCGATGAAAAAATATATAGTTTTCCACGCTTTAACCTAATATAGAATCCTTACGTATATAGAAACCTAAAGCCAACAAAACGAAAAAGAAATTTTTTTTTTTTGGTAACCACAGTAACGAATTATAAGAACAGATGGACGTACGAACATTAGGAAAAATATTGTGAATTCAACAACCCTCTGGTAACATTGACCACAATTAATAGAACTGACGGACGGATGGACATGGCAGCGAGTTTAGGACATTCTCCATCGCCTATTTTCCCGTTCGATACTTTTCCTCGTTCAATATACTTCCCTGTCGGATATTTCCCAGTCTAAGATATATGATATATATTATAATATCGTTTTTGATACGTATTGGCACGATGTAAGTTGTACGCATTGTTACGAGTAGATACGAGTATTATATTATCTTTAACTATTATATTTAATATTATTAGGTATTCATGTCATCTAACGATAAGAAGACGTTTAATCGAGTTTCTCCAAAAACCACAGTATTTTACGGATATGAATTAATCATTATATTGCTCAGCAAGAACCACTAACAACATTCGCGTTCAAAACATGGTAGAATCGTAAAATTATCGTTTTTCATTTAATAAAACTAAAAAAATCAATTTTTTTAATCGCGCACAATTTATAGTTCATTTATGTAATATATATTATTTTGCTCCGTGTAGTCTATCCTCATTGATTATCTACGCGTACAATACAGTTTTTTTGTATACAGTGACTAAATTCTACTTGTACATTGAAATAAATAAATTATTATTGGGGATAAAAAAATAACACCCAGAGCGCTGCTGTAGACTATGGTAAAGAGGGTCCCCCGCCTAGCCGCCGCCGGTACTCATAGTATAGTCAGCTGTTGCCTGTTTTGAATATTGCTTAGTTTGAATTTCGAACTTTTATTTAGAGTTTTATTATATAAACTGTAATAAAAATAATAATAATAATATTTTTGTCTCTGTTAAGTATATTTACTTATGCAAAATGTTCATTTCGGTCCCGAATTGCTATTGAAGGGGCCAGAAATATTAAAAAGTAAACGAATAATACTTTGCGAAAAATTTACATTTACATTTAGTTTGGTTTTTTTTTTGATTTTGACATATGTATATTTATGTCTTATAGAAGGGTGGTCAGACATCACAATCAGTAATCCCGCGCATACGACTGGTAAAACCACTACTATACCTGATGTCCGGATGGTATCGTCCCTTATAGGCTTATCCTTTCACTTGTACTCGGATGCACATATTCGTGATGGAATAACTCTTCTACATTTTGTTTTGGACTCCTCACGCTATTTTGGCCTATTTTACACCAGTTGTCAACTTAACGCGACCCCAATTAATCGGCTTCTACGATACGCATGAAGTACCATGTAGGCATTTTGACCCCTCTACAGGTTTATATTAATCCACAAATAATTCCCGAAAATATAATTAAGAAAAAATGTGTCAATTTGTTAATTTTTATTATAATCTTTTGCTTCATCAACTTTTCTTTTAGATGTAAAGACTTTTTTGAGCAATGGTTGGCAATACTTTGACTTCTTTAGGATTCTAATGAGTCGTCATATATTCGTTATCATCTTTCGGTCAACTGCTTATCTTTCAATCCATGTAACTCCACTGAAAAAAGGTAGATTAGCCGATATTCATAACTTGCACCGAACGACATACGTTTAATGACAGAATAGTTCAAAAACGGTTTTTTTCGCCAATTCTATAAAATGTACACAGTATGTTTTTTGGTGTAGAGGAAATGAAACATACCAGAAAAAAGTCAATATACGTGAATTCTGAACATCAGCAATGCATGATATCGTGTAGGTACAACAATAATTTGCAGGGAATAACAACATTACTAAAACATCGATAATTAAACGATAATATAATATATAAAAACACAAATTTACTGAAATTTTAGGTTGTGAATGTGCGCCATAATACGAGTCGCTACTGACAATATAATTTAATTCGGTGACCTATGCATGTGCAAATAGTCTCCTCGCTGATGATTGTCACAAACTAATGCACTGAAGAGATAGCCTATCTCACGTCGGTTATGGCTCTATCCGTTGAATATGATAAGTATAATTATATAACCTTATATATATATATATAAATTTTATAGGTTATTTATGATAAAATCTGTGGGTCAGATAAAATTGTTTCCAGACCATATAACCAATAATATAATCATATTTAAAAAAAAATATCCCCTAATACATTATAGATGTATATTAAACATGAATTCGTGTACAAATAATTTTTGTTAATTTTTTTTTATAAAATTTTATTTAAAATTCATGAAAATATGATAATCGAGGCGCAAAAAAAAAATTATCTTAACGAATTTTTCTACGAAATATGCATAAATATTCAAAATTCTTTAAATATGCCGTTATTTCTATAATATGCATTTATATGCAAATTAAACTTTGTCCAATGCATTCCCTGCTAAACAATTCATCCACATTTTTTATTCCCATCGAACTGAATGTACTTAATGAGAATATGTAAATGCATTCAAATATGGACTCACAGTTATTACACGTAATTGTTAAAGTTTTTCGCGTTTGTTTTAGTGGTAATATTCTCCCAATCCACTCGTTTCGATTATTCTGTGATAGGTACCGTTAAACTGCTATTCCATTACACAATCAAAGTACAATTATATTTTAGTGTCTACATATTCTTGACTATAATTATAATATTATATAGCGAAATTATTACCATAATATTCTTTTCCTGAACTCTCGCTCCCCAAATAGTTATTTTTCTAATAATTAAATTTGTGTTTATTGCTATAATTTCTAATAGGTATATAATATATCATACCATTTTTATTTTTTGTTTCTTATATTCATATAATATCATATAATTATATTAATCAAAATTGTATATTCACACTTGCTAAAAATTAATTGTCTAACTGTCTTAACAGTTTAACTGTATCTTAAAATAAAACCACTTTCTAGTATATAGTCTAAATAAAATTGAACAGCATCAAGAGAAACATATTTCGCGTCGGAAACGTCTTATACAGATAATAATATTGTAAAATATTTTTAATACGAAAAAAAAAGAAATTATCATCATAAGAGCTCGTTTTAAAAAAAAACGTTATCGTTCAATATCGCACACTTGTATTTAAAATAACATTATCGTACATCTAAACCGTTATTTTTATTTTTTCTGTTAATTATTCGTCGTGATTTCTTACGAAAAATCGGGGGTTAATTTTCAAATTAAACTGACCCGGTCAGGCTTATAAATACAAATTTGTCTATTAAACTGTCAATTAAATATGTACGGTTTGAACGATTGGCCTTTAAAATAATACTCACTTAATACAAGAAAAAACGTGAGCAAAAATGATTTATAAAAAATGAGCGGTTTTGAACGACGCTCGAAAAAAAAAATGAATAGGTTTTTCTTTCTTCTATGGTTAATCGTATTATATAATATATAAAATAACAATCTTTTGACGGTGTGTATAAAAAAAATATATAATCTAGACAGAAAAGGATAAAAGATAATACATTTTTTAGAATATTGTCATGAAGTGAAATTATATTTTTTACCTATACAACATTGAGGGCATATTAGATTCGAAAACAAAAACGTTTAAGAAATATTTTTAGTATAATTTTGTACAATGATTTTATAACATAAACATCATGTTGAATATGTTTATAAACGTTTTTTTTTTCAAACCAAAAATATTGTTGGTTCATTATAATGGTCAAGAACGTTTTTATTCTATAACACAAAACAGCACTTTAATGTGGTTTTAGAGTAAGTACGTTCAGTAGTAAAATTTTTGGTGAAAACATTATATATATATATTATCAATCAATCAAACATTTTGATAACTGAGTGTTACAGTGAATGATTTTTTTTTTACACTAAATTAATTTTCCCGAGTATCGTATATACTCTCACTTGTTACTTAAGTTTTCCGCATTATCTATTTTCTGATTGACCGCCGTTCGATCTTATTATCATTCTATCGGCTTTTGAAGGTTACCACGGTCTATTTGTTCCTTATTAGATTCGACTTTTTGTAATAATTTCAAAATCAAAGTCGAGTGCTTATTAGAACTAGTAGTTTCCCTTGAAAAATATCGTACTGCTTTGAGTATCTCCATATATTACAACATACCTACTTCACATTTTAGTTGTAGTCACAAATTTTTTTTATTTCCACAAAGCAAGCTATAACAGTATAAGTAAATTATTTGGTTCGTTTGATTAATTGTCTACCTTTTTAAGTCAGCTATAAATAAAGTCAGCTATATACCATTTATGATGCTCTTCACTAATCTATACTTCGCTTTGGCCCTCAATGTATGTTTTATGAGTCAAATTTTCCTCCTTGGTATTCAAAAGAGCTCAAGTGTTTTCTTTACCATTATTTTCATTACTAAGAGCTTAATGCAAGCATAATCAAAGGAAATATTATCACAAATATATAGGTCAAGTTAAACTGTCATTAAGAATTAACAAATATTAATATTTAATATCTAAAATATTATCATTTAATGGTAAGACTTCTTCCAACGAACAAGAAGTGGCTAACATGTTCGTCGATTACTTTTCTTCTGTTTATCATAATAACTCTAAAAATATTTTTTAATGTCTGTTTTTGATCTGTTTAATAACATTTCCTATAGCGTTGATGATGTTTTAAATAGACCTTCACACTTTCATGAGCTTTAATTAGTTAAACATAATGGTATATCAGGAGAATTCTTATCTAAATTAAGATAGGTTATTTCTCATCCGCTCTGGTTACTTATAAGACGTTCTTTAGATGTGGGTATGTTTCTATCAGTATTAAAACTAAGTTCAATTACCCCTATTCTCAAGTCAGGTCACTCATATAACATTTTCAACTACAGACCTATATCTATTCAATCTTGAATATTTTAATTGTCTGAATCTTTAGTTCTTAATGAATTCGTTTTTTAGTTAATAGGATATTTATGGAGGAGGACATGGGCTTAGAACAGGGTGTTCTACTACCACTTTGCAACTTGGTCTCTAGCAATTATGTTTTTTAAGCATGGGCGTCTGTAGCTAATCAGCTAAATCAATCATAATTATCCGATCGTAAGCATAAAGCCAATGTAAAGTTTATTAGTGGTAAACCAATTAGAACCCTTCTTTTTTGAAGACTAATGTAAATCTTGATCTGTGTAATGCATATATGTTTGTGTTAAATTAATTATTATGGAATCAAATATGTAAACTGTATGGGTTTTTTCTTCAGGGGTTAGTAATATACAATAAATATATTATACAAGGTCCTTATACATATATAATTTTTAAATCACTGTAAATTAATATTTGGAAAAATACTAATGAAATTGTCTTTTAAAAATATTGTTTTAAATAAATTTTGTGGGTGATTTAATTTCATTATGATAATTTATTAATATTATTCCGTTCGTATTGTATAAATGCATATTTTTACCACTCAAAATAATTGGTTAATTGTTTTCGCTATTAATGTATATTCTCTAAATCCAAACGACTTAATGTTATTTAACATACCTACTCAAGACTTTTTACTTAAATATGCATTTAACGATTCACTCCACTTGCATAATTATATTCGTTTTCAATAATTAATTAGTCGATGTTCATTTAATTTTTAAACATTGATTGATTTGGTGGTTTGTTTATTTCGAACGAAAAGAAAACCATCAACAGCGAAACAACAATAAATTAGCTATACTAATAATTTGGAAAATAACTATATAAGTTGGAACTGCTAAATTTGTATATTTGTCGACCAGTATTTCGTTAAATTCTTAATGGAGACAGTTAGCCAAGAATAATTAGTTGGTATTATTGAACGGCAGATGCTGTTTACTACACCCGACTGCAAAGACTGATTGTCTTGACTGATGTTCGTCCCACACAAAAATAGGGTTTTGATGGCGATAATGTATTGTATATAATTAACAATATACACGTTTGTATTTGCTGTATTTCAAATGTAATTTGCATAATGAGATAATAATATATCATTTAATTAAACGTTGCTGTAATATTACGTTCATAAATACAATTAATGAAAAAAACGAAATATTGAAAAACCTATTATTATCGAAATAAGAAATTCTAAAGGAAAAAAAAACAAGTGGGATTACCACGTAAAGAAATATTGAATGAAAATTAATTTTTGATTTCCAGTGCTTTGTTCGATATATTTGACTGCATTTAGAAATATACTAATTATTTTATAGAAAGAGGATAAATTTGGTGGAAATCTATTTTTTTTAAATATTATCGTATTAAAATATAACAGCTTATTAAATTTGTTATAAATTACCTTTTTGTGTTTGTGTTGATATCTGCATTGAATACCTACTAATTAATGAATTACAATTTGGTGCAAACAATACATTATTATACAACACCCTAGCTATAATGGTATATATTTCCATATTGGTCTTCATTGAGATATAAATACTTGTTTAAATAATTTATTAACCTGAAAATAACAAAACCGTTTTCAAACGAAAAAATCCAAACTTGAAAATATCAAACTTTTGATAAAAACTTGTCGAAAGTTGAACTACAGAAAATTTTAAAATCATATTCTCTAATCTTGTACCTATATTTTTATTGCATTTTTAGGTAGGTGTTCGTGTTATTATCAGTTTTTTACTTATAAAACTTTACACATATACAAAAGATTATTGTCTATTATGTTTTTAATTTCAAATAGCGATGAGAATATTATTAATATTAATATTATTATTATTATTATTATTATTATTCCCTTTTTTAATGCAATTTTGTCGTAAGTTCGGATTTTCAATGCATTGTAAGAGCTAGTCAGTAATTTAATTTAAATGATTGGATTGCATATGAAATTCGTAATTTATTATAACTTTATCGAAAGATCGAGTTACTATTGGAATTAAATTCTAATTGATTTTTATAAAACATTATTTCAAAACCTTACTTATTATACATTATATTATGCGATATAACAAAAAAATAAAAATAAAATCGTTAACAAAATAACCTTTTAATAATTGATTATTAAAACAGCTAAAATAACATTACCCATAATAATAGTGATGACGAAAACGAAATTATAAAAAAAAAAAAAAAACCATTGATGAAATAAAAAAATACTGTAAAACAACAACAATCGATAAATATAACATTATTTTGTTAAATTAATTGGGTTGCTGCATTTTATTTTAAAATTTTTTTACTTTATAAATGTTACTATGTATATTGTATATATATATATAAATAGTAATTACCCTTCTATATAGACACCTATTTTATTTGTTGTATTGTTAAACTAACACTATTTGTGAAAAAAAAAAAAAAAACATTAATTATGTAACTAAAAAGTAAGATAAATTATTATAGTAATAATTATATTATTATTATAATTTAATTAAAATTGTGTATACCTACAGGTATACATTTATGATAATAAATTTGAGTAATACCTACTCTATTGGATATACACTTTGTTTTGGTAAACAAAGTAAAAGAAAAAGCAAAAAAAAAAAAATATGTACACTAATAAAATCATGATGAAAAAGTTTTTGTAATAATTAAAAATGTTAATAAATAATAAAGGAAAATTTTGCTTTGTATGATAATCAAAATAAGAACATAAGGTAGGTTTAACCTATTAATATTAAATTACGCTTTAAATACCGGATATTAACAAATATAATATCGTGGGCTTAGTATGAAAAGATTTGAAATGGTATTATTTTCAAAACGTATATTTGTACATTTTCAAAATATCGATGAATAGAACCGAACTGTGAAATAGTTCATTGGTATAGGTACACGGTCTAATCTACATAAAACGCACATAAATGCAAATGATAATCATCGTAGAAATAATCGCTTGGCAATTTAAATCACTAAATATTGGAACTATCATCAGTACCTACCTATTATAGTTATTAATATTTTTGGTGGTTTTAATGTGTTCAAAGTTCCGGTTTTATTGATATTGATGGAAAAATTGAATCCATCGCATTGCTATATTATGAAATAGTTTCAACTAACAATGAACAAATTAAATGTTAGAATGAAACAATTCTACATGAAAGATTTTTTTTTTTTTGTAAATTTTATAATGAAAAGGTTCTGTTCACTAATTTAAATTTGTATATTATTAAATATTTTATATTAGTATACAGGATATATATTTTAAAATGTAAAAGTATATAGTAGGTATATAAGCTGCTGTCATTTCATATCAGAATCTTAACTAAGGAATAAAATGTTTCATTTCAAACTTGCGAATCGCTCTACTGAATAATTCCATAAAAACGACTTAGGACGTTTTCATACTTAAGCCCACAAATTATTTGATAAAACGAAAACTGAAGATTCGACGTAATGCTTAAAATATATGATCGGTATATTAATCCAAAATAGTGAAATGGATACTTACTATATAATTTGGCCGATTTGTATATTTAACAAGAAAATAATGCCATATAAAAATGTATTGATACATAAACTACACTCAAAACCTACAATGTTATACGTAAAACATATCTATACTTCGTCTTTTACGATTAAATTTGAAACATTTAATTCTATATTTCATACTATGTATGCTACTTGTACCGTAACATATATTGTTTCGGATTTTGCGTACTCGAAAATTCGGATTATCCGGATTTTCAAATATTAGTATTATTCATAAATCACAATGTTATAATACTCACTACGTATAATGTACATGATATGCATTATGTATAGACCCAAATTGTAGGACTGAGGGTAATATTTTACCATCTTTCGTTATTACGCTGCATATTACACTGTAGGTACTTGAAATAATGTAGGTACACGATATTTTCAATTTACAATAATACTGTTTACCGATCTAATAAGGACTGTAAATTAATAAACTTTGAGATTTTTCGACGTCTACCAGATAACAATTATACATTTTAGACAATAGACATGTCGTTATAATTGTTGTACAAAATTTAAAAAAAAAAACGACTACAATATGTGTGTAATATTTGTTTTCCGTGTTAGTAATATTTTCAAAACGTTTCGACAATATAATATCCATGGCAGAGAAAAACGGCTTTGCGGCTATATATGTTCGATATCCTATTGTAGTAACCTTTCACAGAATGATTGTAAAAATATTACAATATTGCATTACAAAAAATAAAGTAGAGGGGGAAGTTAAAAACCAGCTAACATGGATTTTCCGAAATTCAACCTTTATCTGTGGAAGGAGGAAGTGGGTTTCAATTTGTATTCAATGTCTAACCCAGAGGTTCTCAAAGGGGGGGGGGCGCAAAAACTTTTAAAAATCAACATTGTATTGGTAGGACGGAAAAAGATTTGTGAAATTTCCGTAATAATAATCGCGTTCTGTATTATATACAATTCGGTATATTTATACATGACATACAGGCAGCAACAATCAACACGAGCCATTATCTATAAAATATTTGTTGTTTTATCGATAAACCACTATTGGCCGTCATTTTATTTTTAAACATACACAGTTCTACGCGTGAACTGCTCATTGATCTTCAATGTGATGAGTTTTTGAAAGCTACATTTGAACAAGACAACTCACTGACAAGATTCTGGGTAAGTGTAAAAGAAGAGTGCCCGATATTGTTTGAAAAAGCCATGAGAATACCTAGTCCCATTTGCTACTACGTATTTGTGCGAAACAGGCTTTTTCGCCCTAGCATCAATGAAGTCCAAGTACTGTGGATGACTGGATATCAGCAAAGAATTGAGCGTTGCTTTATCAAATATCTCTCCTCGTTTCACCAAACTTTGTGATAAAAAAAATAAGCCCACCCATCGCATTAAAATTGGCCGATTGATTAAAACCTTTTATAAAAAATACATTTTATTTTAAAATAAATTTGTAATGTTAAAATATCAATATAAACCTATAATTATTGTTTTTTTTTTTTTTTTTTAACTTTTTGTTAATCTAAACTTGACTATTAAAATTATTTTTATGAGGGGGGGCTCACGTCTGGGGTTGACCAAAAGGGGGGGCCTGGCCTGAAAAGTTTGGAAACCTCTGGTCTAACCTATATACTAGAGGTAGATCGAACTCAAAATTTAGGTGTCGAACCGAACTATGAGGTTTAAAATCGAACCCAAACCCGAATCAAACTTTTATGTCGAACTGGAATCCAAACCTAACCGAAATTTTATGTCAAATCTAAACCAAACCGGACCGAACCGAAATTTTATGTTGAACCCGAACCGATCTTTAGTTTAATGTCGAACTTTAACTCGAACCCGAATCTGAACCCAAACCGAACTATTATTTTAGTGTCGAACTCAAATTTATATCGAACCTGAAGACGAAGTTTAAGTAAATCAATAATAAATTCTCTTATTCTGTGTTCAACGCGTATCAAAATCTAGTTTTATATAAAAAGGGTGCTAAATTATATTAAATTTATATTAATAACAATAATACGATTATTGGTATTTTGTTATATAGGTTGACTAGCATTAATTAAATATTCATTATATTTATATTGTAATTATTAATATAAATCAATAACACTAACTTTTTAGTACCTACTGCTGTTACTGTCTATTGTGGATGACTACGGTTTTTGTTAATTGGCTTTTATTATTTTGAAATAAAGTATGGAAGTGTTGGACAACGTTGAAGCTACATGCATAATTTACACATTATACGAAGAGAACGAACTTGATAAGATGAGCAAAAAAAAAATGATCTGTTTTAGTGCAAAAATATATCTATATTAAATAATAATCAAGAATTTGTTAAAATTTCGTCAAGGGCGACTTTTAATGTTATTAAAACAGAGTTATTGGACATTTCATTTAAAAATTTACCAATGATTTATAATTTTAGTTGAAAATATTTTATCAAAAATCACTCATGTGAACATTTAGGTAAAGTCTTGATCTTTAATTTGATAATGATTTCTTTTTACGCTACAACTGCTCAGTATGTAAGGGAAAACTTTTACATTAAACAATATAAAAAATACATACTCTGATTATAAATGCGCGATGACGTATATCTGTAGCAATAGTTAGTTAAAAAGGTGACTAAGCTATTATTATTCATAACTTGAAAATGTCAACATATTAAACAAAAGTGATAATTTGGCGAGATGTAAAAAAATATCTTTATTTTAGTATAATATACATATAGATAGGTACTCGATAACTTCGTGAATATTTTTAATGCCAATTTTAATGAAGAGGAAACATTTTCAAGATAAAATAATATCTTTATTTAATAGAAAAAATGTTTTATAGGTATAACAATGGGTACAATCAATTATTATTATTGATTACGGACAAGCGGCCGTGTTTTCGAAAGTTCGGGAACGGAAAAGAACAGAAATGTTAAAACTACCGGTGGGCGAATAGTGTCAAAACAGCGGCGGTTTTAAAGGGGATGTTGATAGGGTAGATTTTCCCCCACCCTTGGACCGTGGTTAATAAATTTTTTTTAATAAATGTGTGTCATGAATGAACTATAAGGCCGGGTACACACCGGAGCATTTGGTCGTAACGTAACGCCGTAATGTAACTGTAACGCACCGGCGTTACTGTACCATTCGGGTGTGCTCGGCTCGCTCATGTCGGTTTTCTGACGAACATCAAAGGAATGATACATCATTACGACACGACGCTTGTGTGTACGGTGCCTGTTGCTCGCAGCGAATCGCCCTGATCGCGCTATTTTATTTTATTTTTTCTTTGGTTTTATTTATGATATATTATTATATTTATATTTTATTTTAGGTACATATTTTACATTAGTAAATGTGTATATTATATATAGTGTATTATATTTAGTGTAATACCTATTTCAAATAACAATGGAGTGGAACAATACGAAAAGGTGTTAGACCTCATTGAATCTTATAAAACTAAACCAGTATTATGGTTCCTATGGGATCCAAAATACTACAACAAGTTTGCAAAATTGCTTTTCGGTAATCCGTGTCTTGCTTTGAAATGTTTGGACCGATCAAATTTATTAAATATTCAAAATCAACAGAGGACATTCTATAATAAAATTTCTATATTGTCCACTTGTTTCCTGTTCTTTCAGAATATTTAATAAATCTAACCCACTACAAGTTTCTCTAGATTTCATGAAATTAGTTTGTCACCATCTTCTTACACTTTTTTTTTTTTTTTTTAATAGAATGAATTAAAATAAATGCCGCGCTAGCGATTTGTACATTTTTAGTAGACATATTGCACACGATGTTGTCTGGAGAACAAAGTGTGAATAATTGATGGGGATAGACCGCGGTCCCTTGTAATGTAACATACAAGCGAACACGAACTTGTTACATTACGGCGTTACGTTACGACCAAACGCTCCGGTGTGTACCCGGCTTAAGGTAAGAGAAAAAACATTTTTTGTGACCCGCTAATCAAATCTCCCCCATCCCTTGAAGTTTTTGTCAAAACCGTTACGGTTTCAAAACGGTTATTTTAAAATATGTTTCTGTCCAAATACCTACGGATTATCGAGGTAAAAAAAAAAAAAAAAATGTATATATCGCTAAAAATCGGTACGAAGTTTGAGGATTCGAACTTATAATTATGTACTGTTCGGACATAATGCCATAGAATAAGAGAATTCTCCTATTCTGCGATAATGCGAATACTTCCGACGGAAAACGGAGATAGTATCTAGAATTTAAATTTGGGGAAGGTCAAAATTGAGTTTATGACCTTTTATTTATTTATTTATTTTTTTGCTTAATATGTTATATATATATTACTTATACAAAAAAAAAAAAAAAAAAATGTTTTTTGCCACTAGTTTCTTGGGCACCTGTGTAAAAAGAGGTATTATAGCATTTTATATTAAGTGTAATATACGTAATATTATGTATAAGAAATATAGCTAAAGAGGGATTAATAAATTAATAATAAGTTAAGCAGTTACGTATTGTATGGCACAATGATGTCACAATGCAATTTTTAATTTATCTTTTATTCGTTTACTATTCATTTTATTCACGTGAAATTTGTATTTTATTAAATTGTTTTTATATAGGTAGTTCTATTTAATAAAATAATATCGAGATAGGTACCTTTCTTCTTGGAAATGTATTTACATTTACAAATACTTTAACTAAATAGTAAATACAATATACTTATAAACTTAAGAACACTATAACCCGGTAATCGGTATACATGATTGACGATATAATATAAAATATCATGTGATATGCAGTGTGTCTTTACTATGCTATACTGAGAATTTTTGGCACGTTTTCCACAGTAATAAATTTAGTATTGATATGAGCATGGTATAGAAGATAACAATTAGGTTTCCCTGGTCTTATCACCGTATATAACTTTTTTATATCAGCAAAATTTTGCTGGTAGATCTCAGATGTGTTCATTTTATTATTTTAAAAATAATAATTGGCGGGAGAAATATCCTTTAACTTTTGTAGATTCAACAGTGCACTTATTGTTACTTACACTACTAATATACATATTCTATATTTATTTATATAAATCCGTGATATTTGATTTGGTGATAATGGAGTTTTAAACCATAATAATAAAATACATATTACATTAAAATGAATGTATTATATAACTTTAATTTAATAAGTTTATAAACATTATATTTTAAAATAAGGGTAGATCGATACATAAAATAACATATTCAATTATAAAGGTAATGTGTGTGCAGTTCATAGCTGCAAAAGGCGATCTTCATGTTTAGGATATAGTTTTTTAGATTTCAAAAAGATCCTGAACGGTAATTAGTTATTGTATATAAAAAGTTCAAATTTTAAATATATATTTACTATTATCTACAAAATGAAATAAATAAATAATTATAATAATTGCTTAGGTGTAAACTGTGGATTAATATTTGTAATGAGCCAAATCCTACAGCAATTAAATTTAATATAGCTTGTTTTTTAACCAGTTGTTTATTAATACATAGTGCGGTGCAGGAATTTGTGTTGATAAATTTTCCACAGTTTTAAATCAGTTACAAGTTTTAAATAATGTATTAGTACTTACAATATCAATTATTTATTTATTAAAACTATTTACAAGAATCTCCAAATAAGTACGAAATAAGTAAATTTTTAAATAAGTTAAATTGTCAATTATTTTATCGGTCATCATTCATAATAATTATAACCGTCAACTGATAAGGAAAGTCCGAAAATACTAAGAAGGAAATACTTCCAGAGAACAAAGGAACATACATTTGCTATCCCTACTTGTTATCTCCTATGCCGTGATATGGGTTTCAAGTTGTCTATTTTCGAGATGACCTATGGCTATGATACAATGCAAATTTTGAATGAACAATAATATTATTATTGTTATATTATGAGGGAAGTAGGTATACAATCACAAAACACTATATATTGTATTTATATATGTGTGTATTCTTAATCTTATGTTGTAATCATTAAAACGGATGCACCCCTATATGGGTATTATATCCATACACCGGTCAATCAGCACTATAAAATCCGGTGAGTATAAAAATAGAAAATATTTTATTATACTATTTATAGGTACTTTGTAGCAAACACTGGATAACAAAACGATAAACAAATAATGTTTTATTTAAATTTTGTTACAGATGAAGTTCGAAAATATTTCGAGTTCCAATAGTTCGATAAAATATTCGAGTTCCGTTCAGTTCGACTTTTTACTACTTGAGTTCGACTTCAAGAGTTCGGTTCGGTTTTTCAAACTTCGAACTGTTCGACCCTGAAATTCTGAAAATGCTAAAATATCTCTTTTTACACAAGTGCCCAAGAAACCAGTGGCAAAAAACATTTTTTTTTTTTATGTATAATATATCTACATATTAAGCAAAAAAAAAAAAAATAGATAAATAAATAAAAGGTTATTAACTCAAAATTAAATGCTGGATAGGTACTATTCTCCGTTTTCCGTCGAAAGTGGTCACATTACCGCAGAATAGGAGCATTGTATTTTTCTGTGGTATTATATATCCGAACAGTACATAATTATAAGTTCGAATCCTCAAACGTCGTACCGATTTTTAGCGATATATAAATAATTTGGTTTTTTTACATCGATAAACCGTAGGTATTTGGACAAAAACATATTTTAAAATAACTGTTTTGAAACCGTAACGGTTTTGACAAAATTTCAAGAGAGGGGGGAGATTAGATTAACAGGTCTGTTCCCGAGCTTTTGAAAACGCCGCTTGTCCGTAATCAATAATTGATTGTACCTATTGTTATACTCATAAAAACATTTATTCTATTAAATAAAGAAATTATTTTATCTTGGAAATGTTACCTCCTCATTAAAATTGGGATTAAAAATATTCACGAAATTATCGAGTACCTATATTATATTATAATAAAATAAAGATATTTTATACATTTCACTAAATTATCACTTTTGCTTAATATATTGACATATTCAAGTTATGAATAATAATAGCTTAGTAATAATAATAACTTAGTCACCTTTTTAACTAACAATTGTTACAAATATACATTAAACATTATAATCAGAGTACATATTTTTAATGAAATTGTTTAATGGATAAGTTTTCTCTTACATACTGAGCAGTTGTAGCGTAAAAAGAAATCATTACCAAATTAAAGATCAAGACTTTACCTAAATTTTCACATGAGTGATTTTTGATGAAATATTTTCAACTAAAATTATAAATCATTGGTAAATTGTTAAATGAAATGTCCTATAACTCTGTTTTAATAACATTGAAAGTCGCCCATGACGAAATTTAAACAAATTCTTAATTATTATTTAATAAAGATGTATTTTTTCACTAAAACAGCTCAGTTTCATTTTGCTCATCTTATCAAGTTTGTTCTCTTCGCACAATGCGTAAATTATGCATGTAGCTTCAACGTTGTCCAACACTTCCATACTTTATTTAAAAATAATAAAAGCCAATAAACAAAAACCGTAGTCATCTACAATAGACAGTAACAGCAGTACTAACAAGTTAGTATTATTGATTTATATTAATAATTACGATATAAACATAATGAATATTGATAATTAATACTAGTCCACCTATATTACAAAATACAAATTATTGTATTGCTCAAATATAATTTAGCCCCCTTTAATATGAAACTAGATTTTGACACTCGTTGAAACACAGAATAAGAGAATTAATTATTGATTTACTCAAATTTCGTCTTCGGATTCGATATAAATTTAATAGTTAGAGTTCGACATTAAAATAATAGTGCGGTTTGGGTTCAGAGTTAAAGTTCGACATTAAACTAAAGATCGTTTCGGTTTTAACATACAATTTCAGTTCGGTTTAGGTTCGAGTTCGACATACATGTTAGGTTCGGGTTTGATTTTAAACCTCATAGTTCGGTTCGAGTTCGGTTCGACCGCCCCATTTTGAATTCGACCCACCTCTAAATATTTCTCTTAAATATGAATAAAGTACCTAACTGAAATATTTAAATATAAATGTTCTTACAACATAGTTCAAAAAATAATTTTACAATATATCCGAAATATGTTTTTTTAATATTGTTTTTATTATATTATTTATATTAGGTATCTAAAATATTTAATTATATATGTCTTTATATTTTTTTTTTATTGAAAGAATAATGACAGGATATGTTCAAATTATGTTATTTTAAATATTGTATTGAACATATTTTTATCATACCTACACCATATTTTGAAAATAAAGTTTAAAAAAAAAGGTTATAAACATATTTTTAATTTTTTTTTTTTTAATTATTAGTTTTACACACTTTTATTTCCCAAACTGTGGTATGCTCAGGGTTACCTTATCTAAATAACGGTAACTTAATTTACATTAACTAATCTAGATAGAAATATTTGTTATCTACATTCTTATACTTATCTAGATTTGATTTACTCTTTATTTATTTATTTTTTATTTGTATACTTTAGTACCTTTTAAACGATTATACAATTATGCATAACAATCATATTTTGAAAAATCTAAATATAATTGTAATGTATGCATATTATAGTAGGTATATTGGTAAGTATATTACATTATACTGGATGATCAAAATTTCTTGTTACTGACATTTTTTTCAAGCAAAAATAAAATTGAATAAAAGAAAAATTAAAATGATTTAAAAATGAATATTTAATTTTAACGATGGTCGTTTAGGAATAACTTTTGCATTTTAATTGAAAACATTTTCAAAACAATAACTATTTCGGAATCTAACCAACTGAGATTTCTAAAATTCATATACTCTAGGTATACCGATACGCACACTTATCATGCTGTTGTAAAAATATGGAATTACTACATTGAAAATCTAAAAATAAATACGAATTATATAATTTTAGTTTATACAGGTATGTTATTATAACTAATTACACAATATAATATTTTTTTATAAATATATAATTACACTGTATAATAACTATTTCGGTACTTAAAAAAATATACTGTATGATACAGTATTTCTATTTCACGAAATTCAAAAAACCGTGTACCCGTTGGTTTGTTGTCGTCATAACGTTGTAAACTCAATATTCATATGGATGTAAAACCAAAGAGATTTGTATCGATTACAGTACTGTGGTATACATTATGCATTTACATTTACAATCGGTTTTTTACCTATCGTGTATTATTATAGATAATAGGTCTTCGTTTTTTTAGATACCCTTTGAAAATGTCACGTTATTTCCTTCGGTATATAATTTTATCATCGTTTGTAGGGTTATTTGTTTATGAAAGCACTTAAAAAACACACATAAATCGTGTAGATTATTATTAATGATATTTTTTCACGATGTATTTTGATAGTTAGAATTTTTTTTTGTCGCACAAGCTTAGAATTCCGCAGTTTTTGAAATGCGAATTAAAATTGTATTAGTCTGCACAGAGCATATAAAAACACTCGGTGTCAAGGAACGTCTTCACCGTAAAGTATAGCTGATAAATTAGTCCGACAATATATTTTACGACAACCTCTGCTAAAACTTGGCACCCTCTTCAAAATACCATCTTTAATTCGTTTCTGGCGTGTACAGCATAATTTCGTTAGAGTAATAACATTTTCAGCTTTAATTATATTTATCCGAATCTCGTTTTCGTTTGGTACGTAAATTATAATACGTGTGGTATGTACGTGTTTTACTAGATATATTTAAAATAAATTGAATCAATACACAGATTTTATGTTGATTTAAAAGTATTGAAAAAAATCATTAAAAACCCATATTATTGGGTATTAAAAATCATACGGTAAAAACACAGAATAAAATGTTTAGAAATATGTTTTCTAAATTCAAATTTAACAAGTTTAATACTGTTAATTTCCGAAAATCTGCAAGACCATTCATTATACGGGGTAAAGTTTACTATATTTTAAATGTAGTAATAGTATTTCATTTTTTTCCCCCCTGAAAAACGCAGCGTAGTTTATTTTAAACAAAAAGGTCGTTTTGTTGACACACTCTGTACTTATTATATTTCCGATTTTCGAATTTATCACAACTGTATTGAATTCCTTAAATGCCAATATCTTAATATCGAAGATTTTCAATGACAAAATCGCCTTCGCTCGCAGCACGACAGACGCTCTGCTGTTCGTACGATATAAGTAGGTATCTACTCGTATACTTGAAAACCTTTCCGGATATAAAGTGGCGTGGGCGGTAAGGGTGAACGAATTGTCACAGAACGCGTTACACACGTGACTAGTTTCACGCTGTTTACCAAACGTGAAATTCTATATTGCCAAAGTTCGGGTCCTCTAAGTTTTAAAAACAAATAAATACAAAGATAAACAGCGAAACTGAAAGCAGATCGACCGGAACTAATTAATAAATCCAACATTCCTACATACATATCGGTACCTGACACACAACTATATGTATGTGTATAGTGGATTCAAAATTCAGTCGATCCCTGTGTATCTTGTGCAGTTATCGCGTTCAGTCAGCCCATGACAAGTATATGCCGTCCATGCGAGTTAATAAAATTCTTGTATGTTTACCTAGGCCCTAGGGTCTGGGACAATCGACCGACAACCAATCGACCGACAGGACAATCGACCGACAAGGACAATCGACCGACGAGAACAATCGATCGACAAGGACAATCGACCGACAGGAAAATTAACCGACATAAAATTATAATTTTATTTCGTTAAAAAAAACATATGAGTGCATTAAAATATTTTGTATATTATTACCACATAAATATACACTACACGGAAAAAACAGTAAAGTAAAATTAACTGGTTTTAAAGTTGATTTAACTAAAAATTGGAGCTACATATGGGACAGCTCTGTTCATAATCAAAATAACCAAAAAAGTTTAGTTACCTATTTTAGTTAAAATTACTATATTTCTACAATAATTTACTGGTTAAAACAACTATGTATTTTAGTTATCATATAACTTACTTGAAAAAAAAAACAATGAAAAAACAGCGTGAATACCACCTGGATTTGAACCCGGCATCCTTCGCAGTACACAACTCGTAATATTTTGATATACTCATATGTTTTATTTAACAAAATAAAATTATAATTTTATGTCTGTTAATTTTCCTGTCGATCGATTGTTCTTGTCGGTCGATTGTCCGTGTCGGTCGAATGGTTGTCGGTCGATTGTCTTGTCGGTCGATTGGTTGTCGGTCGATTTTCCAGCTCCCGTTTACCTACTATACTCGCGTATAGGATATTAATGGACATTTTGATTTTATAAATATTTTATCGTTAATATTTTTCGAAAATATCGCCGGATTTAGTGCGAAAATGATCAAAAACACATTTTTAAAAAAATTAATTTTAATTTTTTTTTTACTTAAATAACCTAAAAATAAGTAATACACTGTGAAGACCCGTTTCTTTGTACAACAAAGAATAGTTACGGTCGAGGGTACCATATAATTCACCAGTCTCACACTTTGACACCTATACTTTATAATTTCCGGGCGACACCATTGTTTTACTCAGGTTAATGGAACCATTCTATCTGCATTTAAGTATACATGCAATATTTACAAAATTTAAAAAAAATAACAAACTGTCATTGGATTCTTTTCTAATAAAATAACATTAATTCAGCAGGCTCATGGTATAAGATCATATTTTTTAATAAATTAAAATTTTACATTTTAATAGATAGGTATATTAATATAATTACACATTACATTACAAATCAAATAATAATTTTAACATGTAGGTACATATTAACATTTCTACTTGCATTTTTGTGCCTTCTAATTTTAACATTTAAAAGTTATTTTTGTTTTTATTTTTTACAAACAATAATTTCAACATTTTTTTTTTATATATGTATATACATATTTTGAACATTACCCTTTTCCTTTTGATGTTGGACTTGGTCTCAACAGTTGGTTTTGATATAGCTTTTATTCATTCATACATGTTGTTCGCACTTCTCATTTCACCGACCTCGTTAGTATTGACTTCATCTCCCGGTCGGCAATTATACCGACCGGGTTTGGGAGTGCACACACAATTCCGCCTACTCCATGATTTAGTTGTCACAAAATGTATACAAAATAATTATTTTATTTATTAAATAAGACGGTATATTATTTTTTTTTTTAATAGTTACATTAAATTTTGAAACTCTTATTTTCATATATATATATATATATATGTATGCTCTGAGAGCAACGCGAACACGCGTAAAAAAAAAAAAAAACAAAAAGAAAATTTTACATCATCATTAACCTAACTATTTTATTTTATTCGCGTACATGTGTTTTTGTGAACAACTGACGCAGGCGAAAGTTGTTCACGCTTATCAGTATCTAAAATTTTATCGGTTCATTATAACACGTTATAAAATACAGACACGGAGTCCCGAGTGTATTTATTTGAGGAGTTACACGAAAATAAAATATTTTAATTAACGGAAATAATTGCAGTACCTAACCGTTTAAGTCTTTTGAAAATATATTTTTCACAAAAACGCCAGAAAATATTTTTCTACTTTCAGTGTTATTATTGAATACAGTTTTAAAATTATTATAATAAGTCTACTCTATGTTGATCGGACCACTTATCGATTTTAGCAACAATTTACAAGAAAAAAATAGTTTTTCAGAAATACACATATTTTTGCAGTTGTAAACAGTTACATTATAATTTTACGTATTATGAAATGTGTAAATTGTGATGCACGAGGAAAATTGTTTTGACTAATTCAAATATATTATAGTTTTTGAAATCAAATCATTCTAACTACCCAAATAATTTTTATCAGCCGTAAAGCTAGGTAACTTAAGTTCATCATAAATTAAATTTATACATTTCATTTCACTGCTAAAATAAATTATGTAAGCAGGTACATATGTGCAGTCAATCTTCATTGAATTATTTCACACACTAAAAATTTTTTACTAGTCCCGGAAAAATTCCTTACGCATAACTACTTTAAATAATTATTATTGAAAGGGGCTTAATTTTATTTTCATTTGATAAATCCAACTATCCAAGCAAATTTTTTATACTAATTTTACGAATTTTTTTTTATTATTAATAGAAAATTAACTTACTAAATTAACCGATTTAAGTTATTATATTTTTATTTATTAATAAAAACGGGATAAGCCCAAAAAACTAGTTATGCAATACCTATTATATACAAAATAAATAAAACATTTAATTAATATAAAGGTTTAGAGAGTATAAAACCATTTTGATATAAAGAAAAGGAGGGTTCGCTATTTGATATTTGTATGAAACGTACTAAAAGAGAATTTTCAAGGAAATTATAGAAAAGGAGCGAGGAGTATAAAAGGGACGGAGAAGCCGAGTATTACAGGCAGGGATTTGTTATAAACAATAAATATTATTTTTATGAATTTTGAATGTAAAGAAAACGCAAGCTTCGTGAGAGTCATGGATTCCCAGGAGTGTTTGTGTCACTGTCACTGCGTCAGATAGTAACGAATGTAAATGAAAGATTTTGAAGTTTACCTAATCCTCTCTAATTAGCTAGACAATCCATTTTGTTTTACTTTTCAAATTAAACTGATATAGAAAAGTTAAGTTAAGTTAATAATAAACCGATTTACTTAATTTAATATTTAATATTTTTATGGAATATGAAATAAAAATAACAAAATAACAAAGAGAACAACAATTTGAAATATTAGATATATATATTTTTCGTAATAATAAATTATAATTATATTGATGTACCTACCTACCAATATTTTTTTTAAACAATGAGTCTATTGATATTATGAAAATTGGTGTTTGGTTACAAGTTTAATTTAACTTAATTTAAATAATATTTTTGCATAAAATTAATTCTCATTTATTACGTAATAAAAGTATCGTATTGAGTTATAAGTTCACAGCAAATAAATGCAATGTGTTATAACGTGAACTCAACTTATTATAACTTAATTTAAATTATTTAACACATTAATGCCCAGCCTTGAATTAAAGTTGTTACATAAAAAGTTTTATAAGATACGAAATTTAAAATATAGCCTTAGGATATATTTTTCGACCACTAAAATCTTCCATAAAACATATTTACTAAAATATTGTTATGTGTTAACTAGGAGTTCTCATCTAATTTTCAAAAGATGATCTTTAAAACCCCCGAAAAGACATTAAAAAAATACACGTGTTTCGAATCCTTTTCATTTATCTTACATAATATATGTACATTTACTTTCACTTAAAACGTATCTCTGTGTTTTAAATATTTACATCTGAAAATTGCCGTAATATACAATTTTTCATCACTCTCTGTATGTACGTAACAGTATTATATTATATGAACTTATATATATATATATATATATATTGACCGACAATGTACATCCTTGGAGAATAAATATTAATATTTTATACCTAAAGATATTTGGATATTTGATATTATTGATATATTGATATTTTACTGATTATTACAATATAGTCGGGGTGAACTAAAAGCATAAAAAAAAATATGGTCGTTCCTTATTTAGTGTACGTGTAATCACGTTAACAGTTTTATTCGCTTTTAAGCTTCATAAGGTATATTCGACAACGGCTTAAACATTTCGTTCGACGAAACATAAAACTTATCATATAAATATTTATTATAAATATAAATATAAAATTATCATCTGGCATATATTTTGTCTAAATATACACATTTACATATATATATGTAAATGTAAAATTGAATAAAATATTACATGTCAAGTTGTGAAACACTACAGCTATGTATAGGCCCGAACGAACATTTTATTTTTGTAAATGTACATTTGTATATTGAATTTCACATATCTCACAAAAATATATGTTTGACATTGATAAAGTATGATGTTGAATATATTATATTATATTATACAATTATACCAACCATATATTAATTTTTGTAATATATTAAAAAAAAATTATAACGTTTGTAAGAAACACACTGTTCGTATAAAGGTTATTTAAATAAGTAGGTATTTAATTCTTAATATCAATACAAATAAATAGTGGAAAAGTTTATTGTTGAATAATTTAAAAATGTGTCTTGAAACTTGAGTTTTAAATGTTAAATCAAAAATCAAAAGAAAAACTTTTTCAACTGATTTAAGTTGATATTGTTTATGATGTTAACTTTAGACTCAACCAGTGAAATAAAATAGACCACAGACTTCATCTGGATACTTTGTTTTCTATGATTCGAAAAAAGGCGAATACCCGGACGAATGAAAAATGAAAAAATCTCAAAACAACTGGAGAATAGTTAAAAAATGCAGGTAAAAGAAAAGAAATACTCAACGAAAATGGACCGGGACGTTATAAATAGTCCAAGAGGTTTCTTATGGAAAAAACCGGCTAAACTTTTTTTTTACCATTTTATGTATAAGATTATTTATAACTGTATACATTTATCTCCATTTCATGTAGAAAATCACTCCTAATTTTAAATATAAATAAAAAAAATATATATTTATAGCAGAGATACCTAATCACAGATATTTACTCATAAATACAAAAAAAAACAAATACTAAAACTTATGAAGAGTTCGTTTATTTGATCCGTTTTTCACTTTTATCGTACGATATTACATAAAAAATATATGTAGGTATATTATGCTAAATATTTCTCAAAATAATTATTAATAACAATATAAAAATATAAATTTATAAATTCTTAAAACAAAATAAATAAACGATATCCGATTTTAATTTTATTCAAAACATTACATATTACTTACATGTAAATATTTAAATATAAATATTCTAAAAAAATAAAATTTAATTTTAATTTAGTAAAAACGAAAAATCGGGATAATTATATTCTATATTTTGAGCGTAGCGAGTAATGTATAGTGATGGGCTTTTGTCTTTGTACATTTCTTCGGGCAATCAAGATTTTTAGAGTATTGATCTTTTTTGGTTAGAAATTGGTTTTAGTTGGAACTTTTAAAAGGTAATTTTTTGATTTTCTTAATAATAATAGATAAACTACCCTTTTAATGAAAATATTTCCTAACAAAAATAACAAATAGTTGTCATGGTTACTTTATTCTAAAAAAAAAAAAAAAATTTTTTTAATATCATTGTTATAGGTACCGGACTTTGCTCAAAAACATCGTTTGAAGGCAAAGACTTTTCTTTGCTTTCGAAGTCAAAATAATAATAATAATACATTATCCTGTCCGAGAACCCAAGGAACTATAGGCTTACTCGCATCATCTTTATCTGGACGACTTTTTATTATTTTAAATATTTATCCACAATTATTTTGGTTACCCGATTATACAGTCTTGTTAAAATAGAGTTTTGAGATTATAGTTTTTAACATCCAATTATATTTTTTGTTATTAGATACTCATTATAATGTAATGTATGGCGTTGATAATTATTATAAAAAAATGTAACTAAATATTTTGATAAGTAATTGGTATATTTCAACAAACAATTAATTTCCCGGCAGTATAATAATTGAACCATATCGGTTGTAATGCATATTTAATATTCTAAAATGGCTTTAATTTAATTTTACCTGTGTGTACACAAATGAGTGCCGAACATCTTTATTATTAATATGTAAATAATTGGGGACATACTAGTTGCCTCCCGATGTAAAATAGATGGATCATTTTTATCCGAGTTGCCTCCCGACCATATACGATTTGCCTCCCGGATGTTTATCGTAACCAAAAAGGGTCTATACTAGTTGCCTCCCATTAGTAGGTAGTAAAATGTAAGAAATAAGTCGTGGTTCCAAAAATGAATAAAACACGAAAAAAAAATAATGATAGTGTACGGTGCCTAGGTACACGATGTGTATGTACCTATAATGCGGTGTGCCTGTGTATCGAGCCAAAATGACGAGTTCGCCAAATTTTGCGCCATAAGTACAACTAGTACAAGTATAAGTATTATAAGTAGG
>JAIPRL010003980.1:0-42028 GCA_025469235.1 Pemphigus obesinymphae | reverse complement strand
GCCCATATGCTAGTTTATGGTCATACGTGACTTTGCTCGCTCGGAAATTCTAAGTATTTGTTTATCGGTGGTTTGACTTATTATTTAAAAACATATTTTTCGTACATTTTACTTCTCCGTAACAATAACTATACAACTTACAACTCTTGTGGTTTGCGATTTTTTATATTATACAACATAATAATATTAATTAATTTAAATAAAATTTGTTTTATGAATAAAAAAGTTAAATTTAGGAAGAATTAATAACACAATCTAATTTCCTCCGTACATACGAATAATGGTGTATGCATTTTTCTAATGTACATTATTTAGAGCTAGGTTCAAATTAACAAATTTTAAGATAATTGGATAACTCACAATTGAGAAATAATTAAATACAATTTAAAAGTAATTTATAAGTAGTCCCATTAATTCATTATTATATTTATTTAGGTTTGTTTTGTTTTATTTAATATTGTAATATAATTATTTATTTGTATTTCATTGTTGTTTATTATTGTATTTAATAGTACATTTATAAAACATATTGATATTATAAACTCAAGTAAGTACCTAAATCTCAATTATTTTAAAATATGAATATATTAAAAAATGATGAAAAATAAATATATAATAAACAACATTATACAATGCTCCACATAAGTACCATACTGTTTTTCTCTGTGTACATTTAAATACAATCTATAGTAAGTATACCTAATTAAATTTGATATTTTTAAAAATATATTTGCGTATATATGTATATATATATATTGACCTTCTCTTATAATTCTTTAGTAATATACCTACTTATTACATATACTAATAATAGATATATTACATTTTTAATGACCAAGTAAAATGGTAAATATTAAATATTATAATATATAATAATATCGCCAAATAGACGATCATTCAAATTTGAAAGTATATCAAACAATCTCTGATCGTACAGTGCAATTCTTACTTAGACGGTACATCATATAATATTTATCTAATATAAAATAAACGTGTCCTACTTACATGTAAAATTGTAATGTTCATTTTCAGGTACCAAAGAAGATTAATAAACATTTAGGAACTTGAAGGTTTAAATATATTACATTACTTATTTTTATGTAGGTACATTTGTGATTTTTTTATATTTTTTTCTAAATATTTAATATTAAAAATAAAAATTAATAAAATTTGTATATTTTTGCGTATTTCTAGTTTTGATGTGCATATTTTTCCATTTTAAATTTTTTTTTAGTGAATTAAAATCACGGCCCTGATTATTATAATATTAATGGAAAATAGTAACGTGTGAATTTCGAGGTTTGTCGTTCAAATGTATGCTAATGGCGTGCTGAATATTAGTAAAGAAAAATGTCCGATATTCGAACTATTTCTATATTTTTGTATGTGGAAGAGGGGTAGGTGCAACGTAAAAAATAGAAAAATGTAATTTTTCCTAATAAAAAATAAAGTGAGAATTTCGAAGTTGGTCGTACAAATTCATACGATTCTCAATATGGGAAGGGGCAGTGCCACGTAAATCCCTGAAAAGCTCGTAAACGTTTATATAAAATATACAGTTATCTCAGAATGTATTTAAATTATGTAAAGAAAAGAGGAAAATATGTTTGGTGCACTGGTCAAGACATTATTACAATTGAATGTATAATTTATCAAAGAAAAAAGAACTTATTAGGTAAATCAAAATAAATACATATATAAATAAACAAATGAATATGTATATTTTTATTATGAGCCTTTATATCTCGATAAGTATAAAAATAACTTTTGTAAAATTTTTTCAGAAAGTGATTGGTAGGTACACTTAATTCTAAATTTTTCATAATTTTAAAAAGTTTATCCCCCTCCCGTAATTAATAAAACTATATTAACTTTCGGTTTTCAAATGATAAGTTATAATTCAAATTATAAATTCTTAAAAGACAAAATTTTCACGTTTTTATTGTTAAAATCCGATAATTATTTCCCGAGTAATTAGCATTCAAATTTAAGAACAGCAGAGTGGATAAATACCATAATAGCGTAATTGATGTTTAAAATGACGTATAACCTTATACTACCTATATCTTGACCACCTGCTGAAGGCACACGTTATAGTGGTGGAAGTACTAGTGCATATAAGAATATAAGTTTGAAGCCGCGTCCTCCATCGCGGGTTATGTCAGTTTAGAAAAATATACAACTTATACGTGTATCTGGCTATATAACTTATATCGGGGTTTGAATATAATATACCTACTACAAGCATATTGTGGAACCTCTGAAATTTTATAAACGTAACGGTCAAGATGAACCAAGCGAGTTATACTACAGCAGTGGCGTCATTTGTTACGGAGGGGGGGGGGGTTGCAGAGTGTTGGCAGCGGACCGGTGTCCGACCGAATATGGGCCGGTGTCGGGCTATTTATGAGCCACCGACATCAGTGATGGCCAAATTCGTTCTTGGTCTTAGTATAGTAAAAACACAAGACCAAGACCAAGGTTGTACTAGAGCTAACAGCAAGACTAAGACCAAAGTTTACTATTACGTAGCAAGACTGAAATATAGGTAATAATCTTATACAAGACCAAGACTTGTAATACAAAACTCTGGCAAATTTTGCTTTCAAATAAAATAAAAATTAATGAATTAAAAAATAGGTATATTATATTTTTTTTCTCGGTATAGATACACTATTTACAGTTTCACACTAAATCTCCAGATTTCTCGTAATGCAATCATAAATATCCTATTGTAATATTTTCGGAAAATATTATCGTCTATTGATTATATGGCACGTGGGTAACCAAATTTCCTACTATTTCTCGAAAGTTCGGTTTTATCGAAAACAGTCAAATAAGTACATAAGTACACAGGTACCTGCACTTATTTTTTTTCTGATCAATATCGTTGACTGTCGCCATCGTGTACAGTGATTATCGTGTCGTGATTTAATAATGAATAATAATAATTTAATAAGTGTAATTTGTTTTGATGATGGATCCCTCCAGTCTCCTCCAAGTATATCTCCAGTCTCCTTTTGATTACTCTTTCTAGAAGTTTTTCGATAGTGTTTATAAGGCAGATCGGCCGGTATGATGAGGGCTGCTCCAACGGTTTGTTACCCTTTTGTAGTAGAACAAGCTTGGCCTCTTTCCAGGATTTCGGGAAAAGACCATGAGCCAGGCACATGTTTAACGTACCGAGTATGAGGTCTGGTTTCTTCGCAATTATCCGCTTTAAGATCATGTCAAGGACTCCGTCCGGTCCTGGTGCCTTGTTCGTTGGAAGACTTGCGCCGATAGACTCTAGTTCTGTGAGGGTAATTTTTGGGACTTCCCCAACTAGCTCTGAGACAGGCCAAATCGTGGGTTGATGAATAGGAAATAGAGTGTCTACTATGTGATTTAGTCGTCCAGGAATTGTAATCCCCGTTATGGGTCTCCGGCCTACCAGTTTCTTAGTCACCAGCTTATAGGGAGTGCCCCAAGGGTCACTTTCTACCTGGTTGCAAAGTTCACGCCAACCATTTTCTTTGCTTTTCTTGATTTCGATTTTGAGCTTTCTTTTAAGATCCTTGTACTCCTTGAGTGTAAAAACGCAGTCTTCATTTCGTAGTCTTAATTTCCGTAACTTCCTTCTACACCGCATGCACTCCCTCCTAATGTCGGATATTATGTCCGAATGACATTAGGAGATTTTAGACCTGTGCTTTTTAATAATCACACACATTTTCATCCGTCTGTTTAATGGTGGCAATACAGTCATAAAATAGTGTCATTGATTCCACCACTGCATTGTCGTTAAATCGTCTTGATTTGATGATTTTAATTGAGTTCTAATTTGTGAAAATCCCTGAAGAAAACCATTTCGATAATTGTCTTGCTGCATACTTTTGATCTTCCTAAAATGGTTTCTTTCAACACTGGCTCTATGTAACGAAATTTCATCATTCATCATTAATTGGACATTTGGTCCGACAAATGGAATAGTAGCTGGAGGTGGTGATGGCAATATGTTAAATGTGTCCACAGCCATCTGCTCTGATCCAATTTGTAATGGTGAAACAATATTAGGTTTATAATTGCACATACATTTTTGGACACACGCCTTCAATATTTTGGGATCAATCTTTTTAACGACTTATAGTAAAATTGGTTTTTTCTAACAATTGGTTTTGATTTGACAGACAATTGGGAAAATTGTTTTAATACTTGTGGCGGTATTAATTCACAGTTACTATTATCATTTTTCCTAGCCACCATTACTATTGATTGATGATTCTGCTGCTGGTCGTCCACTTCTATCAATGTAGACTTATCAAGAAAAGATTTTGTAACAGGGGTGACTACATCTATTGTCATTGGCGATGATTGAGAAAAATTTTGATTATCATTATGAATTGTCCATAAAGATGAAAGCATTCCAAAATGATTATCATGATTATCAACAGTCTTAAATAATACCATTGTGGAGAGGTTTTTCTCTTCATTTTTAATTGATCCTTTATCACAATATTCATAATCCATTACACTTGAAGTTAAAACATTTTTTTTGTAAACAAAAATCCTGAAAAAAAACAAAATAATAATCACTTGAAATAATACTTTAATAGACTGACACCCCTAGAAAATTTTTACTTGAAAATTCAACGGTTTTAATCATACAATGTTCAAATATATTTATTTAATAAAGTTTATGCTCAGCCACAGTTCTCATCTTCTATTTAGTGTACCTATAGATTTTTCTTATATGATGATTTTTTTATCAAACTGTGATCAGAAAGTAGGTTTTAAGCAAATGTCATCATTACACAACAATAAAAAGTGGTACAGATAGAAGACTATTTTAAAATTACTTTTAAAATGTAGTTTAAAAATTTTCAATTGTTGAATTTTCATTATTCAAAAACCTTAGTTGCTTATACAAAACCCATTCCCGCGTACATTTTATTTCAGTAAAATTACCATCTTACATAATTGTATATCAATTGTCATAGGCAGGAATATCCAAATTTTTCGGGGAGAATATTCACAAAAAAACGAGGTAAGTGACTAAATAAATATGGTACCTACCTAGTTAATCAGAACTTGTTTGGGCTGGGCACTATTAAAGAAATATACGGAAAATAAATATAAATTAATATTTATTTATAGAAACCGCTACTAAAGAACATACAAAATAAATAGCCAGTGGTAAAAGTAGGTAGCTACCTAAATATAATATAGGTAACTACATGAAGTATACACAGCACAGTGTAAACCACTATTATAGCTCTCTGGTTTTGTTTTTTCAATATACTGATATTTGTGGAAATCAATAAGTAAAATAACTAGTAATAGACTAGGTATTAATAACTTCCTATTATTAGTTAAAAGTTTTAACTAGTGATGCACAAAGCAAGACCAAGACCATGGTACCTAGTCTTGGTCTTGGTCTTGTTAACTCAATTTTGGTATTGGACTTGGTCTTGTTGACTCAGTCTTACTCTTGCGAATTCTTGCAGTCTTGATATTTTAAACCAAATTTATAAATAAGGATAAATAATTTATTTATACATATACAAGGGCAGATATAAGGAAGACAATGGAGTAATTCCCACACCCCTGTTCACAAAAAATTGGAGTAAAACCTAACAGCACAAACTGGTCCGGACACCACCCATTAATTTTCTGTTTCGGTCAGGGAAACGGTTCCTGCTGGGCACTATTTAGACCTTCCCGAAACAGTCCAATCAATTCATTATTATTCAGCTCATAATAGGTAGCTACCGGGAAGTACGTTTTCGGCACATCCCGGGATCTACAAATTACGAGCTGAAAAATAACAAATTGATTAGGTCTATTTACATTCGACCTTTTGGGTGAAACTAACTGTGAAAGAAGATAGGGACATGTGTGCCAATAGGATCGAATTTGGACTGATGTCAAAGTGTGTTATAAACTCTTGTATATAATATACTAAAAATCACTTTTTTTGGTATTCTGCAGAGGCGGCTATGTCCTTGTTCTGACCCCCCAATGGGTACTTATGTACAGAAGTTTTAAGCAACAGGGGTGGTAGACAAAACCGTGAGATGCTAGGTCCCATCGGTGTAACTATGGGGGGGGGGAGCTAGGTAGGCTCAGCCCCACTAAATATAGTACTAGCCCCCCAAGGAAAAGTCCTTGAACACTTGAAAAATTCAAAATATATTATAGCCTATAAGTACCTAGGTAGCGTATATACATAATGTCTAAATGTAAAGTTTTTCATTTATTCTCGCTGTTATACTATATTTTTGATGATTTATTTGCTATGATAAAATTGTAAAAGGTACCGGTTTATTATATATATATATATATTATATAAACGTAATAAACTACAATAATTGGAAAAGCCACGATCACAGAATAATGTCCTATTATGTCTTATTCTGTGCTACGACCACCGATTACGATAATAGGAAATATTCATCTTAAAATAACGTGAACCACTACAGTCTATACAAATTGTATAATACAATATTAATATTATTTCCATGTGCATACTTCGATTATTTTATCTGATTACCGATTTTCTTGTTAAACAATTTATTTACTGTAATTGTCTCATCGATTCACTGCACCATACGGACATAGATGTTTCAAGATTAAAATATGTTTAGTATATTTAATTAAAAAAAAAAAAATATAGTATAGTGCCGATAAGCAAGTCCGATGTTTTATTGGAATCGCAAACTCTTGAGGTAAGTTTTTATAGATATTTTGTTACAAATGTTATTTTTATTTTATTTTACGGCAATGATCCAATATAAGTAGGTATATACAGTATTTGGGTTGAACGCTGACTTTTGGATCATCTTAATGTTTTAGTGATGACCCAAAAGCCAGAATTCAACCAGTATTTGATATACCTATTATCTATATGAATAGGTATACTTGTATATTTTTAGTTATTTTTTTTTTTTAAAGTTTTAAGCGATGATCTACGTTAAAATTATATATAGATATAAAATAGGTTTTACGTATAATAATAAATACAATTTTATTGCAAATTTTTATTATTTAAAATAAATAATGACTAAAAGGTGTATATTAAATATTGACAAATATGAAAACCTTGATGTCAAAATGAGAGCTCAAGTTTTAAAATCTAATGTACAAAAAGAAGTGTTTCCAAATGTTTATTTATTATTACATACCTAATGCATTATCTATTCCAATAAGTTCTGCTACATGTGAAAGATCTTTTTCCTGTATGAGGAGGATTAAGACATAAGATCAACTATGATTCAAGATAGGTTTACCGATTTGGCAATACTAAATATTGAGAGGGACCTTTCTAATAAAATAAATAAAGACAATATTTTAAAAATATTTAAAATACAAGGTAGTAGACGTATTCATCTATAGTATAAAACATAATAGGATATTGATCCAATATATGTCTTAACTCTAAACTCTTAATCCTCCTAACATATTATTATGATATTAAAAATAAATTAAATGACTACATTAATGACTTGTTTTAATATTATTTTATTTTAACAATTTTATAAGTTAAATGGAGGGGAGGGTTTTTATTTTTATATAGTAGGACTCAAGCCCCTCTTAGTTACTAATCCTAGTTACGTCCATGCTAGGTCCACTTTCTCTTGACTTATGAGTAATTCTAAATTCAATTTTGGACTACCCAAAAAAGTGATTTTTAGTATATTATATACCTTAGCTTACAATATATTTTGCCACCGGTTCGAGCCCGTTCTGGATGTTATTGAATGTGTTGCTGTGATTCAAAAAGATTTCCCTCCTTAGCCGTGCCTGTAATAGTATACCATTACTCTAGCATTTATGTACCTCCAATTCCGATTACGTTTGTACCACTGAGGTTTAGCTCGTTCGATTTAGCATGAGTTCAAAAGTTGTGGACCGTTTTGGGAGGTAATTTGTGCTGTTGAGAAAACGCCATAAAAAAATCGGTTGATGATCTTTTTATGATTATTACTAATTAATTGCCCCTCCCATTGATATGGAATGGCAAATATGGTTTTATTAATGGGCCAAATAAGATACAATTGTAACATTAAATTAAAAGGTAATTTTGATGTAGGTATGCAATGAAAATATATCAAAAAAAATAAAAATAAATTATTAACTTTTGTATTAACTGAGTTAAATTAACTAAAATCTGGTTCTAACTTTTAACTAGTTAAGTCATTAGTTTATTAACTTTTAACTTGTAAATAGTTAAAAAAAAAAACGGTTCTAATATAATTAACTGTATCTAGTAAATTATTTCAATTACTTTGCCCATTCTTGGTTGTAATTATTTTAAAAGAACTATTCTATATATTCGCAATAATATAAAAATTTATAAATATGCACTTAACATATATAGTATGATTTCATCAACATGTATACAATTTTCTATAATTTATTTAAACAAACAATTACAACAAAATAATAAAGAAATAAGAAAATAACATTTATTACTAAAACAAAACTTACAAATAGTTATATTGAATATTGTACATTGAAAGCAGTTATAAAAACAAGGAACTCGGTTCAAAGCTTATTATTACAATACAACATATCTTCAGTAAAACTAGTTTAATTAATTTTAATACATTTAAGAAAAACTAATACCCTTTCAAAATGTTGTGATTGTTATCATATCGGTTCAATAAATGACGACATATACAAATTAACATTATATAAATTTATGTTTATGATTAAAGAATACAATTGTATCTATAATATAAAGTCGCTGCACAGACAAAAGGGAATAAATCAATTTGAACGATTTTTTATTTTATTGCAAATTATAAATGTTTAGATTTTTCACATAATTCATTAAAAAAATAAATAATTTATAAGCTAGTTAAGTTTAGTTTCATAAAATTAATGTTTAATTATTTATTCCCTTTTGAATGTACACTATCCATATTATTTATATAAATTTAAGACTTAATTGGATACAAATTATTTAAAAAAATTATTTAAATACAAGTAAACAGTTCATGATGTTTTATAATAATGTTATAAAGATAATTGTTAAAAAAAAAAAAACAAACAATTTTATCATCTCAAAATTTACAACAGATAAAATATTTTTATTTACATTAGTCTTATTTAATGTTCAGAGTTCAAATTTATAAATTATTTAGTAAACTTAAGTGATAGAACATATATTTTTAGATGAAAATTATTTTCAAATAAAATTTCTATAAAAAAATATATATTATACACTTATAATTATTATGATTACAACCTATAGATTATAGTGCTGTCAATCGAATATTTTTTAAATTTTCTATCAACAATTGATACAAATTATTTAAATTAAGTAGGTACTATAATATATATTCATATTATATACAATTACAATGGTAGTAACTAAGACCCTTTAAGTATAGAATAATGCTAAAATTTCGTTGTGAATTGTACAATTGTAAGATGTGTCAATAATATCAATAAAATATTCAAGTATATTAGCTAGTAAAATTAAACATTATTTTTAAATTTTTTATAAAATTATATGAGCCTATAAATATATTAAAATAAAAATTATCATCCTAATTACATCCATAAAGATGTATGAAAAATTTAAATTTGATAAAAAAAATATTAATTTAATTGTTAATAAAATCTATTTATTAATTATAAAGTAAATTAATTAATATCTTTATTCATTTATCAAACATATGAAATAAGAAAATTAAGATTCCTATTTATAATATTCTATATTTATCAGTTTTCTTTTTTTTTTTTTTATTACAAAATATTAATTTTACAAATATAATTTTAAGACGACATTATATACCTAGTATTAATATGGATGTATAAGACATTTAAAAAAAAATTTAAATCCAATGATTTTTTTGAGATTTAATGATTTGATGATTGCTGAAAAAATGTTTATGCAAAACTAGTTTACAAACTGATTTTAAAGTTAAAATACCTAATATACAATGAACAAAAGGTAATATTTTGGAGTTTTTATTTACTAGTCAAAAAAAGTTGTTAAAAAGTTAAAAAGTCAATTTTTCCTTTTTTAAGCTACAATATTTTTTTAATTCTATAACTTCAAAAACACTTGAAGAACATGTTTTAATAGTTTTGTGCAATATATATTACTACTAAAAATTGTAATCAATGTTGCATTTTCATAATGTTTTTTTTTTATAATATATGCCTACTGTATTAATTTGAATCGAATGTTTCATTTTCTAAAGTTATTCAGTTTCCAGAACTATTATTTTAAATGCACACGTAGATTGAATGCAATATACAAGAAAGCGAAATTAAAAATAAAATACAATATTTTGTAATAAAAAACTGAAAAATAATATTTTATAATATTAAAATAATTAGTTATAATATTATTAGTAATAATAATATATTCGTTTGTATCTAAAGTGTATTTCTTCAGAACCTACTATCATGAAACCTTAAAAAATAAATACAGTCTTACTATCACAATATAAAAAATATTACAAAACATACAAATGTATATTTTAAAGAAATTTGACTACCCGAGTCTTATAGACACAAACATTTGAATTTACAGTTTTACCCAATTTATTTAGGGAAGATTATTTTCAAGTAGATATATCTTATATTCCTTTTTTAAAATATTCTCTTAAAAAGAAGTTACAACATTAAAAGGTTATGATTTTATTTTCATAACTTCTTTGTCAGACAATATTTTACTATAAATAAGGTATATTTTAATATATTATTTTATAAAATATTCTTTATAATATATTTATTTGAATAATAGTATTATTAGTTCAGATAAAATTTAGTAAAAGGATGCAATTTTCTAGAGAATATTCTCATAAAAAAATTAGTTATTGGTTTTTAAACTATAAATTTAACCAAACTACCTAAATTTTAGTTCTGTATAGCATTAATTATTATTATAATTGTCTGTTACTTAGATGTAGACAGAAAACACGTTGTATTATAATTATTTATGTATGGTGTCTGTCTTATCAATGTCACTTGGATGTACAATTGCTTTTAGTCTATCAAAAGTCAATGATTTTATCGGTATATCTACTGGAGGAACAATTTGGTGATTGGAAGCAACAATGGAATCATTTCTAACTGTATTTTGAGATAAAAACTGTTTCATTGTGGACATTTTTGTACATTTTGATGGCATTGTAAAACTGCCTTTCATTCCATTTTTTTTTGTATTCAAAACAATTAATTTCCTGTTTATATTTTTTGAAGGAATAGTATTAATGTTTCTAATAGGATAAATAAATGGGATAGTGGTGGTGCTGACAGAGGTAGTCACAGTGGCAGAAGTTTGATTACCACAAAGGCTGCTGTCATCAATACTGATAGTATTCATTTTCATTTGTGGTAGAACTTTACATTTCAAATTCTCATCACAAATGGGCTCAAGTATTTGTTTAGTCATACCAGAAGTTAATTGTGGCGACTCTAAATCTTGTCCATCATAGAAGTTATGATTTTTTAGGTTTTTGTCAATATTTACTATACCATGCAAGTCATTCACTTCAGATACCTGTGCTTTTTCATTATTACACCCATTGTCCTCTGTCTGTTCAATGGTGACAATATTGTCAAATAATGGTCTCATTATTGCCTCTTCTGTATTGTTGTTAGGTCCACAACAATTATCCTGGGTTGATAATTTTGATTTAACTCTTTTTCGTGAAAATCCCCAAGGAAAGCCATATCGACAATTTTCATTTGGAAATTGTATATCACCTAGCCTACGACATTTTTCCAAAACAAGTAAATGCCTAAGAAGCCTAAGTGAATTAGGATATGTCCTTTTCATAGTACTGAACTTCCTATAAACCTTTCCATCCAAACTGACAGGGTTCGGTGAATCTTCATCATCTATCAATAATTTTTCCTTTGGTTTGACAAATGGAATAGCAGCTGGTGGTGGTGGTAGTGCTTTAAGTGTATTCACGTCCGTTTGTGGTGATTGTGTTTTTGTGAGTGACACAATATTAGGTTTACAAATTGCCACAAGTTTTTCTGCAGGCGCCTTGAACTTTTTGGGATCAACCTTTTTTAAAATCGGTACAAAAACCGTTTGTTTACTAACAATTGGTTTTAATATTTCTGATGGTTGAGAAAACTGTTTTAATACGTGTGGTGGTACTATTTCACAGTTATTATCATCATTTTTCCTAACCATCGCTACATCTGATTGATGATTCTGCTGCTGGTCATTCGCTACTATATTTGTAGACTTATGAAGAGAAGTATTTGTAATGGGGGTGACTTCATCTGTTGCTATTGGCAATGATTGAACAAAATTATCACCATATACATCATTATTATCAATCGTCCGTAAAGATGAAACCATTACGAAATGATTATCAACGGGCTTAGATAATGCTACTGTGGAATGGTTTTTCTCTTCAATTTCTTTTTCCCTTTCCTTTTCAATTGTTTCATTATAAAAATTCAATACACATGATGGTAAAATCATTTTTCTGTAATGACAAATCCTGAAAAAAAAAACAATAATCACTTGAAATGAATAAAATCTGTCTTAGACACTGTCTGTCTTAAATAACCAGATTAGATATGTTAAAAATTTAATATACCCAAATATATAAAATATTATTTATTTTTATTCAAAATGCTTTCCTTTAGAGTTCATATAATGCTTAGATTAGTACTTCAAGACTTCTGAATAATTTTTAGAGAACAATGTCTAGAACTCGCGTCGCAGCAGTTTCAATAGCTTCAATGATTTGATTCGGGTAATAAGTGTTCTAACTCTAAATTTAACATAAACACAATAATTCTCTTTGATTTCTCCTTCCAGTATATGAATGTAAGATAGTCAATATGTTAATAAAGATTAAAGTCAAGTGTATCATACAAATTTGCCAATTTTGTTATAGATGTAATAGAAGAGTGAATTTTGTTTTAAACTAAGGAAAAAACTTGATATATTACAAAAAAACTTTGGATATAATACTGAACCTCGGAAAACATGTTTTGAGTGACTTTAATGTTTTAAGGATGGTAAAGGTTAAGATATACATTATACACAATAAACAACCTCAACTGCTAAAACCTCTGTTTAAATGATTGAAACTGTAGTTTCAGTTCATGAAAAATTATTTCAAAATCCAAACGATCGTAGATTAACTATGAACAAATTGCAGAAGACGTAGGAAAGTCTTACAGAGAAGATATTAACATTAGATTGGGACAAAAATTTCGGGATTGTCAGAAATTTGAAAAAGCAATTCTGGAATGGAATCATAGGTACCCATTTCTAATTTGCCAATATTTAAAAAAACAACAAACCCCACATTCAGTCTTTTTCATTGGCAATATTCCCAAGTATATTTTTAATTTGACACACATATTGCTCTTCTATAACGTCCATATCATAATTTGAAGATTTGTATAATACACTTGACTTTAAACATGCACTGTAAACTACTGTGAATTGAAATAATGATTTTAATTTGCATTGATATACTGAAAATGAACTCTAATTAATTTTTATATATTTATACTAGTAATAATATTATACATTAATTTATAGTTATTTTAGTTGTGTTATTTATTGATATAAATAATATCATATATTAATAATTAATATTTTCACACTTTTAAAACTTTCTTTTTTTCTGACAAAAATGCATAATTTGTTACTTACAAAATTACCATAGTAATACATTTTTAAAACATAGAAAGATTATTCTAAATTACTAAAATAAGGAACAAAATATTTTGGATTCAAAGTAATATAACAATAAAAGTATTTGTTTTAAATAATATGCATTATCTTAATAAATATATAAAGTTTCGAGTCCGCTTAATAATAAATAATATATTTTGGTAACAGAAAAATTATACCTTTGTAAAACTGTGTTCCGGAGCTTGATGAAGTCTTTTTTTATGTGTAAACTAATTTTACGAACTCGCCATAGCAAATAAACTCGGCAGGCTTTGCAAATTAATAAGTCATGATCTAATGTAACTGGAATTTGATCTTTATTGAGACTTATTTTAAATGTTTCTTCTTCGACCTCTTTTATTTCGTATTTTTCTGAAGTTTTATTTCCACATAACTGACAATCTATTATTTTTGTTACCTGTAAAAAATATTTAATAATTTAAAGTATATATTATATTTAATAGAAATGGGTCTTCAAAGTTTTCGAACTCACAAACCATTGAACTAGGCTATAATTTTCGCTATTATATTTGTATTAAATATATGCTCAACACTGATTTTGGCAATCATTTTATTCTAAGTTATAAATTGTACTATTTTTATTGATTTAAAATGTTTACACATTAATATTTTTTAAATTAACCAAAAATATATATATGAAGCAATCCAGGTAAATAGTCATCCACTTAAACCTTTTGGATTTTAAGCAAACATCAAATTGTTAGATCTTTTCGATCCAAAATAGTGGCTCAATATTTTCAATTTTTTTTAATCTCTTTGTTAGTGTGCATGACCTAAAATATTACAAAAATGAAGACAAACAAGATGATGGATGAAATATTTTTATAGAATCAAAAGGTCAATATAAATAAATTCACCGTAATTTAAAAAGGGGATTCGGATGATAGAAATTTATTTTAGTTAAAAAAAAATATATATAAAATGTTATTAACATTTAATTTTTTCATTTTGAAATTCAAATTCCCCTTCCCCCCCCACCAAAAAAAAAAAAAAAAAAAAAAAAAAAAAAAACAAAAAAATTAAAAAAAAAATATATAAAAAATTTTATTAAATTTTATTTTTTTATTTTTTAAATTAAAATTCCCCTTCCCCCCAAAAAAAAAAAAAAAAAAAAAAAAAAAAAAAGGCAGAGAAATTTAAAATACTAATTATTTACATCCTATTTCCAACTATGACAAATTAATTTATTTTGACCCCTTGATTTTATAAACAAAATTTCATACGTTTTTAAAATTTTCTTCATTGTGTTTGCCATTTGTGTAATATTTGAGTTCGCACACTTCGACAGATACTAAGAGAAATTTAAAACAACTAGTGCCACTATTTTTGACCCATACAATCCAAAAACTCTATGTCCAATTGAAATCCGAAGGGATCATGATTTAAATATTCTTTTATTTCATATAACTTAATTGCAAACAAACATGTTGAATAAATTCATAATTGATCTGATCAAAATTTTTTTGATTATTGATGATATGTACTTAATAAATACTATAAATATAATAATATTGTACTAAAGAATAAATATACCTTCAGTAAGTATCTAATATTAATTTGTATAAGTAAATATAAAAATAAACATTTTCAAAATAGAAAATGTATACTTTGGTTCATATGAGATGACTTGTGCGCAAATGACCAAATTACGTTTGTTTCGGTTCAAAATAGATCGTCTGTCATCAGATGTGCTACACACTCTGTCCGTCAAGTCAACTGACACATACACACACACTAATCCTCGGATTGTAAGGTTATGCTAAAAATTTTGTAAATAAATGGCAACATTGCGGAGTGCGTTTATTTGTTTTATTTACACAGGATCTTTTAAAATTTTATATACATTGACTTTTATTACAATTATTTTTCAAAATGATCAACAATGATTACACAGCTGCTGCAACTTTAAGTTCAATGACAAAAAGAAATAAGCATGGAAAAGTAAGGACATTTATTTATTTACAATTGAAGGTGCGTGGAAAAAAGTGAATAAAATAATAATAAAATAAAAGCTTTGATCTAATAAAATAATAATCCTATATTGATTCAAAAATAACGTTATATAATATATAATTTTTACCAATTTTATTACCAATATATAATATGCGTATTATGTATATTAAATTCTGAGTGTAGTTTAAACTATATAGAATGTAAAACCGGGTTTTGAATGTTTTCAGCAATCAAATCTTGATAGAGTATAATAAAAATAACTTTGAAAATTGGCAATTGTATATAGTACTCCCTCGTTAACATGAACTCGGTTAACACAAATTATTGGATAACGCGAACGAAAAAATTTCATGTATAAGATATGGCACGATATTGCTACAGAATCACAGAATATTGTGATAATTGATAAGTGATGTATTTACTCATGATAACATTTGACGTGTACCTACATAATAATATAAACGCTTGTCAGAAAGTTGTTGAAAAAATAATATGCTGCTTCGTGGAGGTAAACTACTACACCGATGTGCTCCTTGTTAGCCATGCCCACCATGCGCAAGAACCAGTCATCTCATATGAATCAGACTATAAATCAAATACTCTTTAAAAGTTTGAATGCTAGAGATAAAAGTTTAAAGAAAATTAGTATTCAAGTTTGAGTTTAAAGTTCAAGCAAAAATGATTTTAACCCATCCTTAATATTTATAATATTTACTGAAGATATTTAAAATGTTTATAAAATATTTACTACTAATAAAATAAAAGTATTAATGATTGCTAACCTCATTATAATGTAGATCACAAATTGGCATTGACTCTATTTTATTGGGCCAATTTCTAAAATTAACCTAAAATTAAAAATATATATTTATATAAAAGTAAATATTAAAAAAAAAAAAATGATGTATACCTGTATTCAATATAAATTTATATAGTATTTTTTTTTTAGACTGGAATGGTTTGACATTCACAACCCAAACATTTTATTTTCTTATAGAATTTGATATGTGGAAGAACAAAAAATTAATTTAGAAAACAGAATGTAAATAAATAAATTAGTCATAGAGTCATTGACACAAGACAGGTAAACGCATAAAAGAGTTCCACATTTATTACTAATTATTATTTATACAACTCTATGATAATTTATCTTAAAACATTTTGTACATAGTAGCATTGATTATATAGTATAGATAGCCCATTGTCGTATAAAACACACTAGGTGAGAATAATTGGAAACCACTTAAATTCACTGTGCTGTCATCCAATTAATATGATCGGATAACGCTAAATTGCTAGTAGTCATATGCGATGGGTAGCGACCACCCGCAGGGATTCAAACTGGATGGGGGGACCCATCGGAAAATAGCCTAATACGACCTAATTTGATTGAAATGCTGATATGATTATATTATAAAATTTCGGGTAGTTGATATTAGAGTATACTTTTGCTTCATCCTTATAATTTTCTATTCTATTTCTATTTCTATTCTTCTATCTCTGTTTGACTTTTTTTTCATTAACTTGTATTGTTTAATGTAAATCTATAATGTTAAAAATAAGTACTTATAATAGTAAGGTAAGCTATAGTATTTAAATATGTTTATAATTTGCATCATTACATTAATCAAAATTGTCATATGAAAAAATATGTATCTACAGGTATTCTAGCATTATTCCTAAATAATAAATAGTAAATTTTATAACATATAGACTCTACACCGCGGACGTACAATACATTATATGGATAAGTATTTCAGTGCAGTATGTGCTACTACTTGTTCTGACTATCGTATTGTTGTAATTCTTATAAAATAATATTGACATCAAAAACGATTTCAAACAATATTATTATTCGTATTTATTATACATATTATATATTATACATATATATTTATCAGCCATGTGAATCAGGTATTTGCCGAGTAAGATGGATAACGAAATCATGAAAAACCGGTTTATTTTTGTTATAAAGTTCAAATACTGCGTGATCAGCCAGCCTCAAAATGTAATAATATAAAATATTATTTGTCTCTACTGGAATTGTTGTCGCCCTCTATTGGGTGATTATTCTCGCAAAGTGTGTTTTATATTGCAGTGGGCTATCTATACTATACATAATCAATGATAGTTTGTAAATGAAAGTATATTTGTATATATTATTATAATGTGTATGAGACTTATGCAAATTATAAATCTAATGCATTCCATTATTATTATTGCAAGTAAATACACTCCAATATTTATATTTAAGTTTATTATAAATTAATTTATTATTTCATAAATTTTAATCAGACTAAAATCACAAAAATTACTAACACCACGTAATGAGACTCATTTGAATAAGTGGAAATCAATGATTGATTGAGAACATTCGTGATATGATTATTATAAAATTTTTAATCTCAAAATGGAAATTTCTCAAGAAAAAAAAAAAATATATATATATATATAAAATATAATATATTTAATACACAATAAAATTTAGCGTTAAAATTACATTCTCATGTGTTCACTTTTTACAATAAATATTTTGATGAAAATCGTATTCATTTTTGGGATGAATGCCTTAAAAAAAATTCCATACTGACAAAATTCAGCAAAATGAACAATTTTAAAATTAAAATAACACCTCTTATGATCAAATGAATGAGGACATGTTATATCCTATATGTCAACCTTTAGTTTTAATTATGAACAGAGGTAAAATCTATTGATTTCACAATGTTTATTTATTTTTTATGGAAATAACTTCTTGTGTAAAAGATGTTGAATAATGGATTTTGGTATAAACAATTATTATGATACCAAATTATTTCTAGATAGTACTTTTGAGAAGTCTTGTTTTTGGTTCTCTCTGTGGTTATGTAAAGGAAAATTACTAATTTTAAATGAAAATCTTCATATATGGGAGTTTTCTAATTAGTTAATTAAATATCATAATCAAGATCACTCTTATCATAATATCCTGTATTGATTTAATGATATGTGTTTTATTTCTAAAATTACTTTAAGCAATGTAAATACAAAAGAACCTATTATAATAGTTTTGAATTAACATATTTTTGTAAGAAACATTGTGATTACACAACATTAAAAATGTGAGTCTATTATTAAATTTTGGGATTTTATTATTTTAAAATAGCATATACAAAAGTCTTTGACCCTTTCAGATCCAACTTTTTATTTTCTATTTAGTTAATATAAATAACTACAAAACGATTTTTTAAATGTTAGCAATTGTCTTTCCAGGAAAATCAATTTTAATGTACACTGGGACTCATCAAAATAGTTATATAATAATGATTTAGAATAATCAGTAAACTTTATTTAAATACTAACAATATAGGGTGGTAGGTTTATTCATGATTATACTAAATTTATTTTTAAATTTATTATTAGCTAAAAAACTATTAAAAAACTATGTGGTATATTTTTTTATGACCATAACTATACGTTGTGGCAGGTCAGTGAGTTCCAATATACATACAACATGTTTGGAACTGTTATCTGTATTATAAAATGGTTTTAATTACGAAATCTGTAATAATAAATAAAACAGTATGTCTAGAAATGAAAAAAAAATCACAACAATTTAACATTTTTATAATTTTAACTAAGATTGAAGGTGTAAGCCTTTGACTTTTTTTCATTAAGAGTTATTTACAGAGTATTCATTAAACTTATCCTAAATATGATCATTTATTCCATTTCTAGACAAAATTTTTAGTAAATTGAACACAATACAATATTTAACTCTAATCATAAATTATTAATTAAAAATATTAAAAAGCAAGTATATATTGCATTGTGCACTGGGACTGAAAGAATTGGGTGTATTGTATCCTCTTAAGAATTATGGTTAAGAATAAATAAATAGTAACTTGACAAATGATAAATACAAATACTATATAACATATATTGAGATGATTAATACTAGATTTAGTATATATATTAAGTTGACTCGCATATATTCAGTATGCCTAGGAATATATATATAATAGTAACAACTATATTTATATTGTACATAACTAATATATTTTACATACCCCTTTTTTATTAAATATATGTTTGATTTTATCTATATATGGTGATTCAAAAATATGTAGAGTGGTGTTTTTACATGTCTTTATAATACAAGAATCTTTTGGAAGATATTTTTTGCAGCTTTGTTTTTCTATGGCTCGGAAACATGTAGCACACAAACATGAATCTGGTCCAATTAAGTGAGTAACATCTAGATTATTAAAAAAAAATATATATATATATATTAAAATAAAGTAATAAATTCCAATAACTTTAAAGGTAAATAAAAATAATTGTTAATAATTTAATAATTATTCAATAAAAAATTTTGTTTTATGTTTACAAAATGTGGTATAAATAATTATAATTTATCATTGTTAAAATTCTATTGTAATTGAGTATTTTAAAATTGTACACATACTTTCTAAACATGCTCTTTGCTTTTCTATATTCTTTATTTGCGCTAAATGATAAGGAGTATCCAGCAACCCAAATTTTCCATGACAATTACCGCATTTAAGTTTACAAGTACGTTCTGGATGGAAAGACGATCCCGATGTTCTTTCTGGTACTAAAACAGGTCTACAAAAATGAAAATTCATATGCTTATTATTAATCAACAATATTTGAGTTAAAATTGATATACATACACGGCTACATGTTTTTGATTGTCATTATTGTCGGAATATTCCAATAGATAGGAACGCCTGATTTTATCTAGAAATAATTATTTATTTTTTATTTAAATTAAGTAGTAAAAACTAAACAATTTTATAATATGAACATGTTAGCTAAAGAAGATTCTATGGTTAATGAAGTGAACAATTTTTTTAATTGAATAAAAAAGGCAAGTCCAGCCCAATAACTTCAAACTGTATTTTTCAATTTTTCATAACTCATTGAATAATAAGAGTACAAAGTGACCGTTTTTCTTAGGAACTAAAACAACACATTTTTTGTGTGTTTATTTGTGCCTCTTTAAGTCAATATTTTTAAATCTTATATTGTGGTAAATTTTCATCTAGCATGCATAATTGCAGATTTTGACACTAAGTACATTATTAATGTTAACAGTACCTGAACTGGTTCGGTAATAAACTCGTTCGGTATAATCTTCATTAGTTGTAGACAGCACCTAAAAATAAATATTTTTAAAATATTGTTATTATTAGTATAAACTTTTGCTCTTAAGAGGATGACACAGCCATTTTTATACAATTATGTATAAACAATTTTTAGGAAGTTGAAAAATATTATATGTATTTTTAAAATGTATAATAATTAGTCCTATTACTATATAATTTTTTAATTGTGGTTGTTTTCAAATGAATTTATAAAAATCTTTTTGAAAATATTATTTTGCATGTCTTATTTATAACAACTTAAAAACATTGTAGAAAGATGAAAAATAAAAATCAATCATAAAGAACAACATTATGTATCTCCTTACATAACCATTTTGTAATATGTTAATTTAAATGTTTTATGAGTGATTAAAATAAAATACCAACTCTTTTGATTTTTTTTTTAAAAATAAATATCTCTTGAAAAAATTTTAATATTGACAAAAGGCTAAATAATGTTGTTATTTATAACTTATTTTTTGTTTTATATTTTTAAAATGTTTGTAAGTTATTTAAAATGAGAAATGCTAACATGATTTTTTCATTGAAAATTATGTGTGCTGATATCCTTAGATACATTTTATGTTATTTTATTAGTTTTAATGAAAGTAATTATTAAGATTGAAATAAAATTTTGTTTATAAAACTACTCCAAAAACATCACAAATCATATAATAAGTATATATGATATATTATATCAAATATATAATCAGGGACGTGCCTAAGAAATATAAGGTAAAAAAGTCATCCATGCCTTAATTTGCCAACTGGCTTCATTTGAGGTGGGCAGCAACCCCCCCCCCCCCCATTAGTCATGGTACTGTAGATACATAAAATGGCCACTTTGTATACAAAAGCAATTGTGGAAGAAACTGTTCAATAAATTAATTTAGAAGACTTATCTTTTAAGGCTATTTAATATTTGAAAAATTCTAAATACCACATAGACCATGGTCTATTTTAGAATAAATTCTTACAAATAGCTCTGATATTGTGTGGTTCTCAACATTTTGGAAATGTTATAAATTTTAATTCAGTTTTACAGAGTCGCCAATATTAAGTTTATTTTATTTTAAATAATAAAATAAAAATAATTTAATTAATTTCTATATTTTATACAATATTAAAATAATTGTTTAACCATAAATAACACACAATCCCAAAACAGAAAACTGCGAATACCATTTATTATTACCAGCAAGTATTGATCAATTTGATAAATCGCACAGAATTCATATGAATTCATAGATGGGAAGTGGAAACTGTATCATGATAATGAATATCCCCACCTTATAATCCTATGTTTCACCACATGATATGAATTTTTTCTTTTCCTACTAAAAAAGACCTTAAAAGGATTTGAATCTTTGAATTTATCTTTCTCTATCATATACATGTTTTTAATATATTGAAATGTAGAATATACATATATTTCTAATGTACTATCAATCTATACTCAAGTTTAAGAAAAAACTGGGCAGTAGACGAAAATTGGTTGTACTTTGTATATATACCCAAAAATGAGAAAAACCATTCTAACGACTTCACATTTTTTTTCAACGATTTTCACAATCTCAATTGGTATGTCAGAAATATAAAACATTAAAATTACCATGTTACATGTACGATAGAGAAAAACAGACAGATGCTGTATAAAATGTACGTAAGGTATGTTGGTTCAACACTGAAATAGATGTAGTAGTGAAGTCACTGTAAATTATTTTGAAAATAATTGTTTATCCATATATTCCAGGAAAGCCAGATAGTATGAGATCAGTGTTTCCATTGAACGGTCAGTATTTAGAAGGGGACAAACGTTTAAATTTGTTCAATCCAAAAATTATAATTCTTATCTACGATGACAAATAAATTTGATTTTATTAATTGGTTGTACTAAATTTTACCTTTCTAATTGCTTATTTTTAAAATATTAAAGTTATCCTCTATGATACATTTAGTATCTAGTTTATAACATAATACCTTTGAGTATGACGATTTTTTTTTTGAAATTACAGGTTTGACAGGTTTGACATTATTCTTTTTGTGCATTAATTCTTCAAATTTTTCTTTTGTCACTAAATCTAGTGTAGTCATGAAGGCTAATTTCTTTCGATACAATAGTTTTTCTGGTAGAGTCATCTTGAAATATTCTGATTGTTTATTCTCAATTTTTTGAGTATCAATTTTAGGTAAAATTTGTCTACTTTGTACAGCCATAACAGGATGTAAAGTATGTCCATTTATAACATTACTATGAAAAGTTGTATGTAAAGATGGGATTTCTTGTATTTCAAATGTTTCAGGATAATATGCCATTTCATTAGTATCAGTAATTTCCAAAAATGTTTCAAATTGAGACGGCGTGTTTTCTGTCTGATAGATCTTAAAATATGTTTCGGTTGAAGGTGGCATTTCTTTTGTCTTATTACTTATAGAATTTTTTTCTAGTAGGGGAGAACTTTTATTCATTTCAACTATTCCAGAATATGCTGCAGTTGTAACTTCTTCTGTTTCAATTATTTCAGAATGTGTTTCAGATAGAAATGACATTTGTTCTGTATCAATTATATTAGAATATGTTTCGTGTTGAGATTCAATTTCTTTTGCTTCAGTATTTTTAGAATTTTTTTTAGGCAGAAATGAAATATCTTCGGTTTCAGTAGTGTTAGGTAATGATGAAATGTTTTCTGTATCAATTATCTTAGAATGTGTTTTAGTAGTTACAGGAACAAATATATTTTTTTTAATTTCAGTAATTCCAGAATGATTTTTAAATAGAGATGGCATTTTATCTATTTCAAGTATTCCAGAACATGTTTTAGGTATAGAAGAAATATCTTTTGCTTTAATTACCTCAACATTTTTTCTAGGTAGAGGTGGACTTTTTTCATTTTCAATTATTGTAAAATATGTTTCAGGTAAAAATGAGTTTTTTTCTGTTTCAGTAGGTTTGGAACATTTTTTAGATAGAGATAAGTTATTTTCTGTTTCAGTAGTTTTAGAATATGTTTTAGATAGTGATGGAATTTGTTCTATTTTAGTTATTTCAGAATATGTTTCAGGTACAGGTGGAAAATCTTGTATTTTAGTTGTTTCATAAAATGTGCATTGATCTGGTGCACTTGTACTCCAACATTTAACTACTGTAGGGAGTTCACGATTTTCATCTCGATTTAAATTAATATTATCATTAGTATTAGAATAATCATAAGTGTCAGTTGATTTTAAGTATGTAGTTTCTAGATTAAATAATGTCTCAGGTATATTAGTATTTTGTATATTATTAGTATAAGAACTGTTAATTTGTGTACAATTTTTTTCAGTATCTGATATTAAGAACATATTTTGTTTACACAAAGTTAAATCTGATTTATCGTTCAATACATTTTCACAAATATCCACATCCTGAAATTCATCTACACCATCAACAGGCTCCAATTTTATATCCTTGTCTATATAATCATTATTTTCATTATTTAATATGTTTTCACCTTTAATTTGTTCAGTTGTTGAAAGTATATTGTACGATATATTATCAAATGACTCACTAATATCTTCATATTTTATTTCTATTTTAATATCATCAATAGGAGGTAGATTACTTAATCGTCTACTTCTTCTCCTTTCTGGAAAACATTCATTCCAATTAATTTTTGCCTTACGGCGTGAGTTTATAATGGACTTTTCATGATAATCATTTTCATTTTTTATCATTTTTTCTTGAACTATTGAAATAGGGGTTTTCTCCATTTTATGTAGATTTTTTGAAATTAGTTTATCTACAGATGATATAGGAATCATGTAATTAGATTGTTTTAAGTGTCTCACACAGCTATTTTTTTGTTTTTTACATGTTTTTTTTGTTCTTTCTTCGTATATACAATAAGAAATTAAATGGTATGCATAGCAACATTCTTCGCTTCTTAATTTATATGTACTACTATCAGAACATTCATCATAATTTGATCCAAAACTTTTAATATGATAAATGCCAAATCTGAAAAAAAAAATACATTATTCAGTAGATGACTCATACTTTATTAACTCTAATGAGTAAATATAATTTATTATTATTTAGTAACTTGTTGATATAAATACAATTTAATGTCGGTTAAAAATCATTATGCAGAAATATGTATAATTTATGTCACACCAGTTATCTATCATTTTTGGCCATTTCTATTTCTGTCATTGGAAAATATAGCGAATTATACTAAAAAAATATTTAATGTCTTTCAATTGTTTAATTTTAAATTTAAACAAAAACCCCTTAAAAAGTAAGTGTATAACGTCCTCTTGATAAAATTAGATAAGTTTACCTGTTAAGCTTAAGAATGATGAAATTTATGGATACCGTAAATTAATGTTTTGAAAGTCTAATTTAAAGTTAAAAAGTTCTAATTAACATGATTTTATAAAATAAAAAGTATCAATTTGAATGTAATAATATCAATAAATATACTTAATAATATTTTTCGGAGGAAACTTAAACCAAAGAAATTAACACAACAGTACAACACACTATATATGTTTTATTATGTTACATTATTCATATTATACTCTATTCAGGTTAAGACTGTCTACTAGACTGACAAAAACCAGTCACATTCACATAAAAATCTTACTAACAGTAAGTGTTGTTGTTGATCGTCACAGCACAACAAGGTGTATTTAAATTACAACTAAAAAGTTTTTGGTATACACTGAAGATGACAAATTAGTTGTTGAATAACGTATACGCAAAATTAAAGTGTATAATATTGTAATTGTAACTTCATATATATAATATAATAATATTATAAATGGTCACAATAACTCATATATATATATATATATATATATATATCATTATATCAGGCAATTTTTTAATAAAGCTGTTTATCCCATATTAATTAAAAAATTATAACTTCAAAAACATTAAATTATTATAGGATTTGTTTAGACGAACATAGTATGGATAGTTCATCATATAAAAATTATAAAGATTTTAAAGTATTCCTAGTAAAATTGGATAGTAAAAAATAAAAATATATTGTATAATGAAGATACATATAAAAATAAAAGACAACAAAAATCTTCTAAGTCTAATTGCTTACTATATTTAACTCAATAATTTATGAAATAAAAAGTAAATTACCATATTTTAAAACAATAAGCATACTAATAAAATAAATTAGTAGATAGTTATTGTGTAACGTAGCTTGGTCTTAATTTTCTGTTTTTTTTTTTTTCATATTTAGTTTATATAAGTTTTAGTATCATTTAAGTTTAATAATATATATAATAATGCATATAGTCATACTATAATTTACCAATTATTCAAAAATGCAGTGACTCTCTATCTCCATCAAATACAAACTGTAAATATTTCATTTTCAATCAATAAAAATTTAAAAAAATACTTAACTTATTTTGAATTTACTTTTTCTTAAATAGTCGTTAAAAATACTTATTTATATAGACTAATCTACTTCAATGAGTATTTTTCCTTCCTAAATTGATATTTATTACAGTTAAAATATAATTTTGATCAAATTTTTAAAATACCATAAATTATGCTATAAATAATATATTATTAATAAATTATCTAACAAAATAAATAATATTTTATTAATTTAACGGTTTCTAAGTATTTAAACTATTTATATTTTTATTCTGTACATACAAGGGCCACACAACAATTTCAAATAGCAGCAATTTTGTTTTACCATCTTCTGAACAGCCTGATTTGGATAGTAATGTTTGACATTATTTTTTTTAATGTGAAAAGCCAAGAGTTTGTTTTATTTTATCTCCATAAACGCATCAAAACTTGTAATGAGTCTACAGCTAATTTTTGTCATGAAAAACACACATTTTTTTTTTTAATTGGTAAGATTTTAGATAACCTATTTAGTAGGTCATCTAATCATATTAGTAGTATTATATTCATCTTACATAGATATGAAAAATCACCTCTCTATACCCAATACAACAGTTAATTTTTTTCTAAATAGCCATCACTTTTTAAGTTATTATTGGCCCCAGTAAAATATAAACAAAATAATATAATATAATTATATTTTTTTCATATTTGTAAAATATTTAAAAAAAAAAGATTTGTTTTAATTATAATAATTAAAACGTACTACACTACCGAAAAATACCAATAGTTTTATAAAAATATCATGTTATGTAAAAAAAAAAAAAATACAAGTCTGTCAAAAAAAGTTCCTAGACAGATAAAAAAATGTATATTATAACAGCTGTGTTACTTTCAAAGTACTCCCTATCGAAAGTTATAAATTTGTTTCAAATGTTTTGTCCAGCTTTGAAAGTATGCCTGGAAATCATTTTCTGTAAGGCTTTGAAGTATGCATGTCGATTCCTCTTTGATGGTCTCTACTGGGCACAAATTATCTTTTAACACAGTGCAAATACATTCATGACTAATGCCAATACTAGTAGATATATTTTTGAGCGTCTGGCGACAGCCTTCATCAATTTTTTTTAGCAACAAGTGTTGACATGCACGACAATACAGGTCATTCGTCTGATAGTTATGCACTGATTTACGATACATTCAGAACTATCTAAATCTACTCGTATAATGTTGTACGCTTCAGAGTGAGCTCACCAAAAACATGCATTACATTAACATTTCTCAATTTCCAAGTTTGTCTTACCTGATTTTATTAAGAAGAACTTCATGATAATGCGTTGTTAGAAATTAACATCAATATACATTTTTTTTTAAAAAATGCAGGCTACTTGTACATATACTATTTTCATAGCCTTAGTATTACCACTGAGCGCATGTAAAAATGTATCCGCAAACTTTTTTGACAGATCTTATATTATCCAAAAACAAATAAATATTTTTCAAAATACAAAATACATTTAAATTGCTAATTATAATGTTATTTACAGGCACATAAAATAAATAGTATTTTGACCAAACTGTATAATAATTGTATTTATCTAAACAGTATTTTTACCCAATATTATACATAGGTACTTAAAAAATAAAACTTTAGAAAATATTTTTACTCAAAAGTATATTATTAGAAAATGTTATATAATCCAATGAATGATTTACCCATATCATATTGAATGTAATATAAGTTGTACATTACCAAAGATGAATCCTTTGATAACCTTATTCATTAGCTTTTTACTAATTTGTAAAAATTAACAATTAACAAGACAAACAGATACTATTAAATTTAAAAATTTAATTTAAATTGTGTGGGGTAAATATTTTCCAAAATAAAAATGTTTATTTGTATAAACAAAGTAAACAGTAAATAAACTAAATTACTTAAAGATAATTTAGTATTCATTATTCATTACCATAATCTCCATACATGAATATAATAAATATGGAATTCAGTTGCATAACTATAAATAAATTTCAGAATTTTTTGGACTGATGAGCAAAATAAAAGTAACTTAAATATGTACAATTATAAAGTTAAAAAAAAAGTAAATTTAGGAAGAGTCATAACCTTCCTTTGGCTATACAAATGATGAATTTGTATTTTCAAGAACACTCCCAAATTCCAAAAAAAATGTAGTGGTAGGTTAGGTACCTATAATATAAATTAATTTAGATAATAGGAAAAATTTTACAATGATAAAAAGCTCGTTGGCTTTGCATAAGGTGGTACAAAACTAATTTGTACTACTCGAAGTTATTTAATCGTTAACAGACACGCTTGTTAACGCCAAAACCTACAAACCATTCTTTTTTAATAAATAATTTTCAAATAACTAACTATGTGTATAATAACTAAATTATAATTTATGTACAAATCTAATAATTATAATAATTTAATTTAATTTAAATATGCTTATATTTATTCCTATTTAACAACTATTATATAGTATACTTTTTAAACGTTAAAAATAATTATTAAATGTTATTAAACATTTTTTTATTCTAAACATAGCGAGGAATGTATTGGTTTTACATTTGTTTTATTTTTATTTTGTTATGCATGTATGCACTTTTTTTTGACAAGTAAAGTAAATGATTTCTGGTATTGAGGGATTTCATGGTATTTCTGGTATTTCATGGGAAATTTTTTCCAGTTAACACTGGTCATTTTTTGACTTTTTAAGTCATTTTCAAAAGCGTAACAAAAAACTACCTTTTATAAGGGGAATATCACAAAGAATTAGAAAATAACCAATAAACTAGTCAAGGTTATTGACTACATATGTGATTATATAATATTTATAACTACCAAATATAATTATAAATTGTATAATGAATATGCTAAGCCTTGAAATGTACACCAAATATTTACTATAGCAATATGTATATTGACCTCATATTTTTATTAGTCATATAAATGCTAATAATAATACATGCTAATACTACATATTATATAATATATTTAATGACATATTTTTATTAAAATAATTAATTTTAATGAAAAATATATCTATATAAATTATTGGGATTTAAAAATAATTGTATATCTTTTCAAAATTAAAATATCATAAAAAAGACGTCGGCAAAACATAGATAATAATATTGTGTAAAAATTTGTTAATAGGTCAATTTACTCTAATATTAAAAACGACAAAGTTGTGATAGAAGTGCTGAACGTAAATTTTGTTTTCGGTTAGACAAAAACAACAAATACCGGCATCACGTCCTCTTAAGATAACCTAATAATTTAGTATCACTATCCAACAGGCAATCTAGCAAAAATTGTGAAGTCGAGATTAAAATGTGAGTTTAAATACCTACCTATTACCATTTAAACAAAAATGATTGTATCATTATTTCAAAATAATGTTCAACAAGGAATTTCTTTATTAGACAATATTTTACATAAACATTATCTAAAAATGTTGATTTTTTTTAAATTAGTAATAGGTACCTAGGTATTTCAAACTTGTAATATTATCATACTCTACGATTTTTGTTTTGAGTACTGTAAATACTATATTGTCCATTAGATAGACAGAAATTGCAGTTATAACGTCATCTAAATACTTTTAAAATAATCAATGATAATGCATAGGTAGGTAGGTATAAAAAGTGAACATTATTATTTGTGGCACAATTGACAATAACTTTCAACAAAATTACAGTAAATTAATACACTTTTGATGATGCATAATATGTACTTACTGTATCATTTTGTACTGTTGTGTTGTTTTCAAAATTCAAACTAACTTTTATAATAAAACAGCACAGCATATAACCTGAGTTAAAATGGGTGTTCGAGATAAAAGTACAATGAAGTGACAAATACACAAATATTTGCAACCATTGACTTAATAATTTTGTAATAGATTTGTCGCACTGAAAAATGACAATCGGAATAATACATTGTACTTAAATAATATTAAGTACTTTAGCATTTGTACCTACAGCAGATTGTGTTTAAATATACACTAGACTGTATTTCGATTTGCATTTTCAAAATATATGTCTATAATCTATATGGACGTGTAAGAACACGAATAATAGTTTCGTAAATAATATGTGGTTGAAAACGAATTTTTCAAAAAGCCAAAACACAAATATTTACCATAATATAGTACTTAATGTAATATTATTACTTATTATCAACAAATTCTTATCATATAGTCAATAAAATAAACGTATATTAACAATATTGCATATTATATAATATATAATATATTATATTCGATTTCGACAGTGAAAACATTTTGATTATATTAAATTTTTACGTCAGCATGTAAATGATATAAGCAAAAGAGAAATCAGTTCAGTAAAACTACAAAACATGAATCTGAAGGAATACCTATCTACATGTAGACAAAAAGTACCTAAAGCAGGTAAATGGTGTAGAGACGACATTAGTTGAAATCGAGCACGTACAATCGGTCGGCACGACATTACGTCACATTGACCAATCACTACATAATAATTAACATTGATAACAATATAATAATATGGTAGTAATGTAAAATTCTGTGAGAAAATATAATTTACGAGATGTTCGTACAATTTGTCGTGCAATGCACGGAACTTAAAATGTTAAAGTAACCGATTCGCATCGATAGGTACACGAATAATATATTTACTTACGGAACACAACTGTGCAAATGGACCCTTTGAATTGTAAGCGACGGTGATACACAATAATTTTAAATAAAAAGAAATGAATTATAGTTTTTGAACATGTTTTTCACTTTTATGTTCTGTCCCCGTTAAAACAGCATCACGGATGGACGGGACAACGTAAGATTTGCGACCAGACACGGTGATCGATGTTGGTGAATATACTGTAGACCAATCGTAACCACTTATCAGTATAACCTAGTGGCTAGTATGCGTTCACATAAAACCACGGGTACCACTGACACGTAAAAAGTTTATGGATACTGTAATTTTGATCGTGTACAGTGTTACATATACGCCGCGTGACAACTTTCCAGCCTAAAAACGTCCAAAATACTGTTTTCGACAATAAAAAAACATAATCATTGCGTTATTTATTTAAAATTGCATTATCAAAACGTAATTATAAATATTAATTAAATTGTATAACATATACGGTATCACGAAATAATGCAACTATTGTTAAAACAAAATCCGCATATTTTACGAGTGCTATCTGCGTCAACGTAAAACAAAAAAGTTTAGCATCTAGGTTAAAATTAGAATTTTAAGCACGTACCACTTGATTTAGAATTGAAGAATATTTTAAAACCAATTGCACCAATTGAGAAAAAAATCTAAAACATAAAACGTTGTATCTACCTCCTTTGTAAGACAATTAGGAAAACAAATTAACACCAGAGCGCACTATGGTACTGCGGTTTCCCACTTTACCTAGTCGGGACTGTATATTTTTAGTAGGTACCTATATAATATAATATACTTTTATTGGCGACCGGCTTTATATCTGAAATTGTTCATACCAAAATTACTTTTTATTAAGTATTTATAACATATATTATAGGTTGTTACTTATTAGTTCATTAAAAATGGCTTTGTATACTTGTGTATTTTATTTTATGCATAATATTATTTGCCTTAAACGATAAAGAAAGTAATATTAATAACCAAAATGTTGGAACAATCATGACGGATCGATCGCCATTGGTGTCTCCATCTCAACATAAACGATTAAGGTGGTTGGAAGTGGCATATTTTTCTTGGTAATTTAGACCTAAATGCAAGTTAAAATTTGGGGTACTTAAAATGTTCATATTTTAATTCTATAAAAATATTTGAATTCATTGACTTATTTTCTAAGTTATTAATTTTTTATGTTATAATTAGAAGTATGTTAAAATGTACATTAAAAATGTCTAAAATGCCAATATTTATTTACTTTTATTTCTAAATAATAGATCATTTAATAAAAATACAACTTCCACAATAACTCAGCTAAAGACTGATCAATAAAAATGTGTTTACAGAACTAAAATCGGAATATCCTAAGTATCATTAATTTTGTCAAACTTTTTGGTCTTTACACATGTGAAATGAAAAATTAATTTTTACATTATATTTCGACTCACTGACTTACTAACTGTACCTACAACGTGCGCGTATGAGAATCAGTTCCTGGAAAAACGAATCGGTTATCGCCAAGATCAATATTAAAACTGATTATATTATTTTTATTATTACTACACTGTTAATACCATTGACAATTAACCCATGTTATATATTATTACTGTAATAATATTTATTGTGATTTTAATCACGTGTGAATCCTTGCAATGCAGTTCGGGAATACAATTCAATATTGTGAGCACTGTACTATTGTCTAAATCGGCATAGGTACGGTACATCGTAGAAAAAATATAACTCCTGAGGCCAAAGCTTTTCAACAAACTTTTTATATGATGTATTTTTATACAATTTACTATTTTTTTTTCAATGTACCAGAAAAAATATATATAAACATAAAAACATTTTTATCAGTAGGAGGTGGGAGCAGTTTGTTCACAGAGTGTCAGTAGGGATGGAAGCACTTTGCTTATCCGATAGGATGCTCTTGATGAATGTATTTCAAGATTCTTAGCTCAGCTTCGGTGTACTATGCATAACTATTAATATTAATGATGTAAAAAAGTAATCATAAATAAAAAATTTTTTTTTAGTGTGATCTTCTCTATATTATAAAACATACTATTCACTTAGAATAGCGTAACTTAATATAAGTACATCATATTAATGTCGAATTTACATTTACTATATTTTATTTAAAGTTTAGTTCCTATTTTGGTTTTTGAAAACTAGGTAACAAAATATTGTAAGAACTCATTGATTTAATTGTTGTGTATAAAAATCATCTATACAATAGTAACACAATTTATTAATAAATTAATATTTATATTAATATAAATTAATCAATCACAAAACATAGTTAAATAAAATTTAAATAATAATCATACAATATCAAATAATATATACAGTGGACGCCATTGATAAGACTCACGGATATAAGGTACTAGTAGCTTAATAGGCTCAAAATCATCTGGAACGGTCCGGATGTATCCAAATATATTATAAAAAATTTGGTTAAAAGACTCACCACTTCGTTTATAAGACTCAAATTTCATAGAAAAATGAAAGAAAATGAATATTTTGGTTAAAATTTAGTGATAAATTTATATTCAAAAACCACATATTTTTGTTAAGAAACATTTTATATTAAATAGAATTTTCATGATTGGAGATAATAATATTCCTTTAATGTATTCAACATTGAACAAATTATATAAAATGAAATATAGTATGATATATATTATATATAAATATAATATTACTTGTGGTTTAAAATTACTTAATATTTATAACACACTAAACTGAATGTCCTATTAGATGTTTAACTAAAACAAATAGTATTTATAAAACATTATTACAAAATATTGTAAGAACTCATTGATTTAATTGTTATATATAAAAATCATCTATACAATAGTAACATAATTAATCAATCACATGACATAGTTAAATAAAATTTAAATAATAATCATACAATATCAAATAATATATAGTAAATTTAGAAATTAGCGAATACTATAATTTGTATACATAGGTAGGTATATATTTTATAGACATACATTATACATTTATAGGTACTTTGAAGAAACATTTTATATTAAATAGAATTTCCATGATTGGAGATAACAATATTCCTTTAATGTATTCAACATTCAATAAATTATATAAAATGAAATACCTATAGTATGATATATATAAATATAATTACCTATGGTTTAAAATTGCTTAATATTTATAACACTAAACTGAACGTCCTATTAGATGTTTAACTAAAACAAATGGTACTTATAAAACATTAAGGAATAATATACATGTTTTGTAATATATACATACCTACCTATGTAAACATCCATCATTTTTAATTAAAGGTATACATTATAAATCCATACTTTGGTGAACAGTTTTATATTAAATATATTATATAATAGCCTAATATAAAGTAAATTAATTTCATTGATACAATAAATATAACAAACTAATTACTTCTTAGTGCAGTAGTAACAGATACATAACAAGCTTATGATTGAATATATATCTAATAGGTATGTAAAGAATAAAGAAAAAAAATCCATACAACTATTAAAAATGTAAAACAAAAATAAAATAGAAAATAATGTAATAACTTTAAATATATTACTGCATTATCAGACAATTTATATCAATTATTAAGTGTTCTTATAACATAGGAAGGTAATTTAAATATTTGATGAAGACTGGCTTAGCTAAAACTCTCCCAAGTCAATGTAACAATGTATTTAATAAGGTGTACTTAGTATCTATACTTATGTAGTTTTTGACAATCTACATTTATATGTTATCAGTTGATTTGAGATGGATGATTTTAAAACTGAAACCTTATTTGATATGAAATAAATATTTCAAATTTTGTAGGCCCTCATAATGTGAATTACTTAAAATTTTAAACAATAAAATTTAACATTAATAAGCCCTTTAATTTAAAAAATATTAACAAATAACTTTACAGTATACAATAATTTAAATAAAGATAACAGAATCTGTACACTACTAATATTACTAATTCATTCTATCCATGACAATGGTAGGGGACAATTGAACAAAAGTGATAAGTGTATTTTGGAAACTAGATCAAATCTTTTAAGTACTGTGGCCTGTGGGTACTATTCCAACCATCACTCCTATATAGGTATTTGACCAACTATACAAAGCATACTTCATTTCTAATAGTTCATAAATATAACTTTTAATCTTTGATTATGTATTATGAGTAGGTGTAACATTTATATTGAGTAATGAGTCTAATACATTGTATTATAATACAGCACAAAATTACAAAAGCAAATTTTATTCCCACCTTTTATTTAAACAAAATTTAGATGGAAAAAGCAGCAATTTCATAGGTGAAAAGTAACTAAGGAACATGCGTGTGGACTTAAAAAATAAAAATAAACATCAGTGTACAACCACCAATTTCCTCGCTCCGCTCAGAATCTAAAATTATTTTTTTCTGTCAGTTTTTTAAATTTAATTAAAGTATTGTACGACTATATTTAATACTGCTTTAAATAAAATAAAATAAAATAATTAGGCCTACTTTATTGAATTCTAATCGAAAATATCAATAACAAATTGATATTTACCAAAGAAATAGTGAGCAATACATAATAATTTGTTTAATGCATATTGTTTTATTGTTAACTAAGTAATTTATTTTTGTTTGACTGAATAATGTTTAAAAAAAGACTACTTAAACCAATATATAATATATTATTTCAAGACTTACAAAGAGTATTTATTTTTACATTTTTCACTTAATTTGAAAGTAAAAAATATTAATGAAAAAAAAAATTTGAATTTAAATGTATATATTATTTTGAATAAGAGCATATTTTTACATATTTATTGGAAATTTGAAGAGCATATTAGGTGCATATTTCAAGTTCTCTTGATTCATAAATGCATATTATTTTAAACATTTTTAGTGCATACAAATGTAGACCTTAAATTATTATAATATTGGTATAGTTAAAAATATTGAAGTTTTTAAAACTTTTTAAGACTGACAATATTATTATTATTATTACTAAAATTTATTTGTAAAATAATTAAATAAATAAAATAAATTACTAGTCGTTTTTTTCCGATTATTGTGATAAACTGATAAGACATCACAACCGCTCACGCCACACTACCGATTTAGTTTAAGCGTTTATGAGCATTGAACAATGATATAGCACTCAGATTTAGTGACGTCACGGTTATAGTGCGAGTGCTTACAAATGCCAGGTGGAACGCGACATGAACACTTGAAGTGTTGTAAGCGTACAAATGGAACGCACCCACAGTATATTATTTTTGTAATTTGTGTTAATGTGCATTATAAATTACAATTCTATTATAAGACAGAGTCACAGAACGTCAAAACTAAATAAAGATATAAGTATATAACCGTGGATAACAAATTTGACAACAAAATTGGCATTTAAAAATTATTATTACTACGTTTTAACCATTATTATCATGGATATACTAAAGACACACTAAATAGGAATAAAGTATACAATATATTTTTGTGGGATGGTTTTTAGTTATACTAAGAATTTGTACAATGGACATCCCAAGACTGTGATTAGGTTTCCAAATTTAAAATTTGTTAAATTGTAACTATTATAACACTATAATAGTGGTCAATGTACTCTCTGATTTAAATTATTTTCCCAACACACCACTCATTGCTCACTGCTCACCAAATTACATAGTCTTTATAATATTCTCTAAATAAAATTCAGTAGTCTTAAGAACTTTTTTATCATTCATTTTTATTTTATGGAATAAAAATTAGTCACTGGCAAATGTGTTAGGAACTATTTTTTTTTTTTTCTGAAAAGGAGGGGTCCTCAAACTAAGACACACTTAAGGTACAACTCGCACAATTAGTGTACAACGTCTGACCGGCTGTGCTTTTGTATACGCTTTTATTATTTCCTTTTTAGGTTTATTCTGGGTACAAATGGAACCTTTTGCATATTGTAGTTTTATTTTTGGAGGGTTGTAGAATGTTATTATGATTTTGGAGTGTATCAATAAAAACTATTTTACGTTACTCTGACAAAAATAAATGACCTGGGGCATTCGCATCAGCGGTCACTTTTCATTCTCCCAACTATAGTCTGACTAATACTTATTAAATCATATTTTGTTATTAGTAGTGATATTGTTTTTATATAATTAATTTAATTTTAAAGTATAATTAAGTATATACTAGGTAGCAATCTATTTTTATTATATAATGTGGAATAAATTTATATTTTTTTTTGTAATTCATTTATCTTAGTTTTCCTACATAATAATCTAAGTTCTACTTAACAATTTTTATAAAACAAAAAACCCATAAATTAAAACTATGTATAAAAATAAAAATTATCATTCATAATAAAATAATTTACTTAATAAGTATTTAAAACACTAGGTACAAGAAAAAAATAGCCAGCCAGAATTCGTCATTATAGGTATACCAAATAGAAAAATTGTTTTTACTACAATTATAATTAATAAACAAATATCCATACAATGGTAGTCAAAAAATCAATAAAAAAATTTGAATGTAATACACTCTTTTTACTGAAAATTGTATATGATGATTGATAAGGTTTATTATCTAATTATATGATTTATACTGGTTAAATAACCAAATAATCAAGTAATTTTCCTTCAATCACCATATTCAAATCTATCCAATGATTTATACATATAACATGACTGTACAACAATAAAGATCAGCTCATTTGACTTATATTACATAATATATATTGTCACTGATACTGCAACACAACAACACCCATCTCAAAATTTGACAAAATGAGATTTTTATTGATATTTGTAAATAAATACTATACAAAAATATTTTATTAGAAACTTTTTTTGTTTAAACATCTGGTTTCATTGTAAATATTAAAAATAATAACAAAGCATATATCAACATTGGTTACAAGTTATAACACAGTGTATCTCATTTATACCACCTTCAAAAATTAAGTTAATCTTTTAATTATTGCTATTAAATTAAGTTATTTATAAATTTGGTTACTATATAATAATACTGAACGAATGAACGTAATTAAATAAATATATATTATGTTAAATATTTTGACAAATAAACCTACTATATTTACATTTTTTACATATCTTTTACATTATTTAGGTATGTCTCTTATGTTTGCTGTTTTTATAAAAAAAAATTATATTATGTTAATAATAATTTTATATGAAGTGTGAACTTGTCAATAACATGATAATATTTTCTACTATGACAATATTTTGTGAAAAAAAAAGGAAGAATTTTTAAAAGATAACATTAAATTTATTTTGTAATATTTCATAAAAAATTATTTTACTTATATCTCTATAAAGTTACTTTATATTGTGATTTGTAATGTTAAGTATATTTTTTTATTGATCGTATAATTTTTAATACCTTCCACCAGAAAATGATTATAAATAACAATATTATTATAATAAGTTACTTCCTAATGATTTAATTGTTTTATGATTTATGTTCTTTTGTTTAAAATAAAATTTATAGTAAAGAAACTGACACTACAAGTTATGTTTATTCCTTTTTTATTATTATAATATACAAGGGTTTGATTTAATCAAATTGTATTTTTGCTTTATTAATTTTTAATAATCCATAATGTTTAGGTGGAAGAGAAATGAAATTCAAGTAATAATTTAAAATTAATATTATGTAATCATTAATATAAATAATAATAAGATAGGTCAATAATAAAATTAATATTGTTAATACCTACATTATTAAAACGGCCTCTATCTCAATATTATCTTGTAAATATTATTATTATTATTATTATTATAGAAATTATCTTGTAACTAGACATCTTTTATAAAAACTTATATTTACATAAAATTTGAAAATGTTGTTTCAAAAATTAATTTTGAATACAAAATTTTTTAATTAAACACTTTAAATATTTAATTTTAGCAAGATAAATCATTAAAAACATGTTTTATGGCTCTTCTATAAAACATTGAAAACTGAGATAGATGTAACAGTATCAGTGACCATATATATATATATATATTATAATATTAACTTAATTTAGGCTTAAACCAAGTTTATCATCCACTCAAAAATTTCTTTGATAACTACATATGTTTTACACAAAAAACGGGGATGTGAATATAATTTTGAGGAAACAACCAGCTTTCAAAATATAGCAATTTTAAGTTTGTCAATTTTACATTTTTATATTTTACCCAAACAGCCAAATTTGTAAACTTCTACACTAGAGGACATTGTAATGAAAGTTGTCTGTACATCAATGACGTCGAAATTAGTATAATATATATTTTTGCAATGTTTTTATGTACTTTTACTTTTATTTCACATCAATTGGGGATAGATGTAGGTAGGTAAATTATATTACTAGACATTAGACATAGACCGTTTAAACTAATGATTTTCGAGTATAATTTTCAAAGGTGTCATTGTTTTTGAAATGTTGATATAGGTACATACGATTGAAGAAAAAATTCAAAATTTTAATGGGTGGTAAACATCATAAGAATTCGATTCCATTGGTGAAAAATGTGTTTTCTTTTATGTCAAGACGTAAACAAAGCAAAAACGAAATAAAACTATTAAGATACCCATCTGTACGAAAAATATACCTACCTAATAAAATAATACCTAACGTAGGTATTGTGTAAAAACGAATTGGTCAAATACTAGAAAATGATATACTGTACGTCTCTACCACCCGACAACAATCACAATATTAATATTTTTATTGAAATCGTCAAGTAGGTACTTAATATTTTTCAGCTTATGTGAAGATTATTTTAGCATAGGTAAGTACTGAAACATCAGGTCTGAAATAAACACTGGTCAATTGAATGAATGGCAGTCGGAACAAGTACAAAAACGATAATATAATAACTGATAACAATAATAATGTAAATATTTCGTGAGAAAATCAATTTGGGATTTGAATAAAATCCCAAATTTATAAATAAATAAATGTACATGGTATATACAAACGGATACTGGTCGATCGGTATCGGCCTGAATTAATAATAATAAGCATGCGTAAATTACTTACGAAACGCGTCGATGCAAAATGTCACTCCGAATTCCACACAATGACGATAAACGAATTTGAGTAAAAACAAACCGCTTACACAATTATTTTATTTCTGTAATCTACATAACATTTTATTCTGGAAATGAAAACGGGCAATAAAATATGACTACAACTTATAAGTTATAACCGCACCACAACTTACTTTAGTCGATGTATACGCTTATCACATTTAACCTCTAGCACATTTATCGAATGAAAACCGCGGTTACCACATATTATAGGGGTCAATGCCGATCAGGTACGACCACCGGGATTAATATTATATTGCTTATTTAAATGTTTTATAAAAACAATAAGTAATACGTATTAGTTTCTCCGTGCTCAACTTAATAGCATTATACGATTGTAAATAGGTAGTACAAAATATTTAAATTGGATATCTAATACGTTTCAAATATTTTAAAATTATTTTAATAATATTCAAATTGCCTATTATGATAAGGTATTACAAATCTATAAATAGAACATTTCTATTTTACGGTAGACCATTTATTGTGATTTTTTTCCAATTCATACATTTTTCATCTGAATTTCTCGGTCGCACTTAGTTTTGACACTCAATTTCTACGTTTTGGCAGTATTATGTTATAGTCCAGTCATTTAAGCTCTAAAATAGGCGTTTTCTGGAATTAAATCGGAAAATTTTAAAACTTTGCAGAAAGTTTGGTTGTGGGCTTCCAATTAACCAAAAAAACGTTGCCATTCCTCCGAAATCCGGAAGTGTCCACTATCTTGGATTTTATATACGACTTTCCATTTTTTTTTTTTTTTTTTAATAATCTTTGAAATTGTTAATTTTATCATAAAAATATTACTTTACAAAATTGTAGCTGATAACATTTGTAATAAATATGATTCTATTGTTTTTTTTTGTAGTTTGAAAAAGTGAACGGTGAAACCTATTCTGTACGTCGTAATATTTGACGCGGCGTGCTATAATAATCTATATAGGCAGCACTCGTGTATACTAGAAACGTAATATTTACGGTGTTTACCGTGGATTAACATTTTATAAATAACGTAAATTTATAACAATACATGGATTCTGTATAGTACCTATTTAGTATAATATAAATATTATTTTATAACATACCTATTGTATATACGAGTACATTATAATTTTTTTTTTATGGTGTTAGTTATCCATGTAGTTACCATAATATTTATTCATTTTATTATTTGTAACATAATATGTGTATAATATAGTATAAACAACATTTTTATAATACAATTAAAATGACGTGTTGTTTTATAGCGTATTTCTGTAGGTACTTACCAATGTCCATAGGTACCTATATATATTATATGTTCTTAACAGATACTTTTATCAATAAATAAAATGTTTATTTAGTACACAATTAACACAATATTTTTAACATAAATTGTTTTATTTACATTTTTTTAACGAATTTTTATTATGAATATTAATTTATTTACAAATATTAGAATAAATTCCACATACTAATGGTTATGAAATTATTTTTTACGTTTTATGAAAGACCGCTTTGATCATATGAAATTTCACCTCCATCTTCATTATTGTTTGAACATATTGGCATAAAAGTATAAATTCTATTTTTACACGCCATAAATGGATGTGATACAGATTCGTGCTTCTATAATATCGAAGAAATAAAACAATTCAAACTTCTCAACCAATATCCAGAACTTTAAGAAATAATAAATATATTTAATAGCCTAGACTCCATACCAGAAAACATTTTTAAAGCTGGGTAAAGATATACATTAAGGTTATATGATGCACCACAAATTCAAAATCAAAAGAAACATTAATTAATATTAATACTTATAATTCACACGAAATACATCTAAAAACAATTCAAATTGGCAGGATTACTTCCACCAAAAAAGGCTTTAAAACCAGAGAGTCAAAACGGGTTAAAATTTTTCGGGTTTCGGGTTACGGATTTAAACCGGTTAAAATTTTTCCGGGTTTCTGATACGTGGTTAAAAAACGGTTTTAATTTTTTCCGGGTTCCGGGTTTGGTGTTGAAAAACAGTTAATATTTTTTTTGGGTTACGGGTTTCGGGTTTAAAATGTGTTAAATTTTTTCCGGGTTACGGTTTTCGGGTTTAAAACTGGTTAAAA
>JAIPRL010003979.1:0-42052 GCA_025469235.1 Pemphigus obesinymphae | reverse complement strand
AAAATGGGACATCAATAAAAAAAAAAAAGTGAATATCGTAATAAATTTCTACCAAAATGTTCATAAATCGGTTTGGAAATGGTAACAAAACAAAAAAAAAAAAAAAAATGGTCATTCTTCAATTTTCTGTCAATTTATTTTATAAAAACGGTAAATAAGCAAAATACGGGATAAAAACGGGATCAAAATTTTAATGAAATATTTTGAATATGTATTATTTGCCAAAATAGTGCACGGATTATGCATCTCCTTAAATCTTTTACCAACAGTCCTACAACAGTTCTTATTTGTCTGCCAACTAAGCGATTTTGTCTCTAATAAGATGGTAAAATATATGAATGTTATAATATAAATGATTGGTTTTAATGTTTTTTGGACCCCCCCCCCCACTAGATAAAAGTTGAAAATACGCCACTGATAATATTAATAATGAAAATAAAAAAAGGCCATTAAAAGTAAAAATATACCTATTATAATGTGTACTATTTTTACTTAGTTATATTATATAGGTACGCACAAGCGTATATATACGTGTAATGTGTATATAAGTCAGACGGTCCCGATTCAACGACAAAGAATGGGTCAGTCCAGCGTCAAAAAGTTTGGGGAATCCGAATCTCATGTCTATGGCGTCAATAAACATCAGCAAAAATCGCAAGGTCTATGTCGAGAGTTGGGGGTGATAAGATGAAGGAGCGGGAATATATCAAGCGATAACGAATGGAGGGGGCACGGTTTTCTTCCATGCGAATACATATTAGAATGAACACAGACATTATTAAAAACTCAGTTAATTAATTTATTAGATATTTGTATTTATAATGATCAAATTATAATCAATTTAAATGACTATAATTTGATAACGATTTAATCGATGATTTGATATATCGGATTAATCGATGTATCGATATATCCATAATAGATGTATCGTGACGATTAAGATAAAACTATTCTGAACGAAGCTAGGTATAATATTAATATTAGTTTTAAAAGGTAGTTTTTTTGTTTTTTATGCTTAAGAAAAATACTTAGAAAATCAATAAATGACTTTTTTAATGTACGAACTAGAACAAATTCGCTACATAAAATTTCTTTACCTGAAAATTTTTACTAGATTCCTTCTACCGAAAAAATGTATAAAAAAATAAATAACACATCATTGTAAAAACAATACATTCTTCATTACACTCAAAAAGTTAAAATATCGATGGAGGGGGGTTTATGGATTCTATAGACTTATGCACAATATAATATTGTTAATTGGTTAGGTTATAATAATATAGTCTATGCTGTGTTTCGTGTTCAAATCGATCGAATCATCGTTTATTAGTACTTAGTTGACATTAGAATAAAATGTGTTGAAATAAAAAATATTATTAAAAAATTTTAATATTATTTTAACATTTTAATGAACTAAAACAAATTATACATATTTTTTTTAAAATATATGTCATTAAAAAATTTTATGGAAATCCTAGATCAAATTTAATTCTTGATCCATTGCTTCTTAAAAAAACATTTTAATTTTCAATACATCAATTTGAACGTTTGATATTCACATTTCTATATTTAAATTTAACACATTTTAGTATAAATTAAAAGATTTTTTAAAAATATACAGAAAAAATAAATAATAATAATAATAAAAAAAAAACCAGAGTTTACAGAAATATAGGGAAAAACAATATTTTTTTTTTGGATAGATTTATAAAATTTGGTTTAACGTAATCTTTAAAGTTTAAAATTTAAAATAAATCGTAGCATATATATATATATATATATATATATAAGAGTGCTTTTATTTGCATAAAATATTTTAGCACAATGATTACAATAATTATACAATGAAAATAAGAGAAAATATAAAATAAAGTAATAACAAACTAAGAGAAAAAAGCTAATGAAAATACATGCGTATTATCAAATAGAGAAGCCAGCGTTTAGGATAAAGGTGATTGATTATGTTGGATATAACTGATTGGGAACGGGAATTAAGAAGTAAATTGATATCAGGAGATATATAGTATAGAGAGTGTATAAGGGAAAGAAAGTTTAATCTAGGAGAGAATAGAGAAGAACAATTAAAAAATATATGGTGGATGTCACGTATAACTTCAGTGATATGTAAGGCATACAAAGGCGAAGAGTTAAAAGAAAGGTGAAAGGAGCGATTGGGAAGGAGGTTGTGTCCGAAATGGGTATGCGAAGGCATCAATTTGAGACCCGGAAAGGTTAAAAACCCACAACCATGGGCGAGAAGAAATTTAATGGAATTTATTTCGATGCCAGGAAGTGTAGGATGTCATAATATAACATTAAATTATTGTTTCCATTCAAAATATCGTACATTGAGAATATTCTCATTCTCAATATACCGTATTGTTTTTTTAAAGATTTCAAAATTGACAATACATTTTATAATGTTATAATGTATTTTGTATAATAAAGCATGAGGCTATTAATCTCTGTGTCGGAGATTTAAGCTTCATGTTGGGCGCCACTTGTTGAAATAAAATATGGTCTACGGGGTTATGTAAATAATTAGCCTGTACTTACCTTAAAACACAGCGATCCAGTTGTGTTGGACGCAATAATATTAATCTCTAGGTGTAATAGAGTAATATTCAAAATAAAAATATCGTGTTTATATTAGTTTTAAAAATAATGATAATTATACACAAACACCATATAAACATTTGACGCCCATATATCAACGTCAGGTTCTCGTCGGAAAAGCAATGCACCCGATTTGCACCGTAAGTACGTATTCGGTTCACCATAAATGTGATATCAGAGAGTTCTATTACATATGCATTACTTCACTTGTAAGTAATGTGTCACCAAACCATACAATGTTGATTTAAAATTTAATGTGATCTCAATGATATTATGATGATTATTATGATAATATCGTGTATTTGCATGGGTCGCCTACCAATAACCCGGTAAACACCATACTGGTGAAGGAGGTTACAGGATTTTTGAAATTAAAGAAAGTGATGGTTATAATAACTAATCATAAATGAATAAAAGAAATGTTGAAGAAAAATTGTATAATGTAAAAAAAAAAAAAAAACTATGATAGGTAGAGTTAATAATAAAAAAAGAAAAATGGTTGACTTGTAGTAAAAAAAAGTAGATATATAAATTTTTGGTAACATTAATTAATGTAGAATACGAAACAAAATAATAACAGTTTAATAAAAATATAGGTAGGTATAACAAAGGTATAAAAAAATATGGCGACTCACAACAATAACACCATTATTGCATTCGGTCATCTTAAAAATGGACATTTTATGCTTGGTTATGCTCGGTAGGTGTTCATTTGTGATTTTGTATGCATTTTGTGGTTTGATCTCCCGATTGGTGTCCGTGTGTCCGTGGACCGTAGGTTTCAACCACCCATTATGGTTACCCAGGCCATATTGACATACGACGAATCAAAATATTATATTATTAGTTTACAATTAACAATACAAAATATACTCTATATTTGATTGTATTTTGACAAAAACCGTACAAGCAACAGAAGAGAAAAACAACTTGATAATAATACTGATTCATAATATCTATATTATATAAATAAACAAACAACGGGCGAGTTTTCGAGATTAACCGAATGTATTTTGGTTATTGAATTGATAAACAATCGGTTTTCATTATAATAATTTATAACCGATCAAATGGAATGGTTATTATGTTTGGTTATGGATTAGACAAAATACCATAACCTGCAGGTTAATCACAAAAACACGCTTAATGTAACATAAAATAATATGATTAGGACACATTATAATATTAGGACATGATAAGATGCTATTCGGACAAGTGACGTTGTGACTCATAACAACGTATTAACCACAATAGTAGATGGACCGAACGACACTATTCTCCCACGGACATTAATTACAATTCACAATCTACTTCCCGAAAGACTTGTTACGTTACAATGTATATATTATAATTAATTATTTGTGTTGTACCTATATTTCTTTCAAAATCTTTTTTTTTTTCATTATTCCAAATAATATATAGTGGAGTCATATTGAAACAATATATAATATTAGATATACATTATTTAATAACAGTTTAGCATATTATTATATACAAATATTTGAATCCAAGGATGTTCATGACATACAATGTAAATATCCACTGTATAGTGTATACATTAATGTTTTCTATTTTTTTTTTTTATGTAATTTGTAACTCAAATAATTTCGATTTAATTGTTTGAAAAAGCTATTAATACATATAAATAAATAATTTATTATTATTGTTAAAAATTTGGTACAAAAAACCAGTGGCGTATGCAGGATTTTTCGATGGGGGGGGGGAAATAAGTAAGTAATCGGTAGACACAAGATTAGGCATGAAAGAATAAAAAAGGTGCTTTTTTAGTGTTATAATAGAATACTGTTGAAAATATATATTATAATATATACAATATACATAGTGGCGTATTTATGGGAATTGGATTTATGGGTACTGAAAAAGAACCAACAAAAATTAACTTTGAAAAATTAAATACCAAAACTTCACTTTTGTAGACAAAACTTTGTTTTAAACAATAATAATCGGAAATATAGTTTGATGATTTAAAAAATTAATAATAATGCCCTAAAATTATAATAACTATAAATTTTAGATTCTGAGTGGTGAAAAATATTTTCTCGTTTTCACCATGATATTAATTGGTCTTATATTTTTCTTTGAGCAATTTATCGACATTAAGACTTGATGTCATGATCTAATTTTATAATGCGTACCCATTTTTTGGGATAAAATTTTGTCAGCATGGTCCATTGAAAAGGTAATTTGTTGATTTTTTAAAAACGCATCAGAAAAAAAAAACCATCGAAAAATAATAAAAACTATGGGTTAAAATAATGGTTATTTCTTCATAAATCCGAAAATGTTGGTTTTAAACACTTTAAAATGATCACAGAGTACGTTTTTTTTTTGTATTTTTAATACATTTATAATATTATTATGCTTTAAACGTATATTTCAGCCTCCACTTAATGTATTTATGATTTAAAATTGTTTTATAAATGAGATTGGAGTTTTGTAGTAATCAAAATTTAAAGAGCTGTATTATTATTATCAAGCTATGGTTCTTCGGTACTTTTATAATTTATTACCAAACTAAGAAATAATCAGTTTTATGATTTAAAGAAAATGTATCAATTAAAATTTAAAAGTATACCAGATTAATGTATTAATATTATATTTTACCCTCATGACCTATACTGTAGTTTGTTTTTAAGTAGTATTTCTGTCAAAGACTGTTAACCTTTTTGTCAGGTATACTTATGCTTAAATATTAAACTTAAAACAATTTTAATTTTTAAATAAATATCTTAAAATAATCCAAAAATAAAACCACCGTTTACTGTACAATTTTTTTTATATTACGCTTACAAAATTAGAAAAAATGTACCAATATAAAAAAAAAGAATTTAAAAATTAAATCATTTTGTTACTCGTTTTGATCGATGCTTAACGATAATATTTTTTCCATGTGATGCAAATTAATATTCTAAAAATATCAAAATTAAGTGCATTTAAGACTGAACCTTTTGAAAATTTAAAAATTCAAATTAAATAATTTTAATAAGTATTAGGTATTTATTTTTACCAAAATAGTGCACGGACTCTACAACCTCCCTCCCCATTACTATAACAGTCCTTTGTCTTTAAACTAAGCGCTATTGCCCCTAAGAATAGTAAAATATATAAATTATTCATGTAATTATCATTATATTAATGATTGGTTTTCAATATATTTAGACCCCCTCCCTCAGAAAAAAGTTTAAAATACGTCACTGTATATGTATAATATACAACATTAATAATATGAAACATAAAAAAAAATAGAATTATACTGGCAATGAGGGAGGCTTCAGCCCCTTAGCCCCCTCTCTGCGTACGCCTCTGCAAAAAAAGACTGTAAGAATGTTGCAATGCTAATATCACGGCCACGAATGATTCAACAAAACCGATACCGAGATCAAGACTGAGTTCTCCCGAGTAAATACGACTAAGACCGATACCAAGATTCAGTTATGACGACCAACACTGAGTCATGTCATATTTACATTTCGGCCATAGTCTTGGTCTTAGTCTCCTTCTCTTCATCACGAATTTTCGCTATATAATCTTTTAAATCCACGACCACGTAGTGAAAATATGATTTGTTTAAAAGTTATATTATACATTAGATTTTTAAATTAATTTTTAATTTTTTAATTCACGCATTTTCGTCAAAATCAAAAAGCAGTGGAGACTCGTGGGCTTTGAAAGTGGGAGGGCGATTATAAACTATTCAGTTTTGAAAAGCATTGAATACAATAATAATTACGTACCAATTTAAAAGGTATTTATTAAACCAAAATATAAGAAAAATAAATACCTATATAAATGCATTTTACAAAAAACCGAAAATTATAAAATAATAACATTTTTACGTTTTATACTCAAAATTTAAGCGTCTATCTTTCATTTCACTAAACAGTTCTTCTACATTGTTTTATTTCAATTTTCTATATATATAATACTGAATTTTTATCTATATATTGATATTGATATTTATTATTATTTCTAAGGACAAAAAACAAAATACAATTTATGATGTTAAATAAAATACAAGAAAAAGTTTGTCTCCAAAAGCCTGAAATTTGTGGACGAGACAAGAGTTCATAACGTTTACAATGATCTTAAATCAAATACATAAAATATAAGCGAGAAATAACAATATATGTCACAAAAGAAAAAGAAAAAAAAAGAAAAAGAAAAATATTAATTACAAAACAAAATATAAAGGATTAATAAATTAACGATTAAAGTTAATGTTTTATGTACATGAAATGAATTAAAGATAAGTTTTTTCAAAAAAGTGACTTTCTTGTTTTATAATTGATATATTTCTTATATAAATTGAAGGTATGGAAATTATTTATATCAATACACAAAGAATTACAGAGCTTTAAGCCAATATTATAAGGATTTCTTTTACCAAATTCCGTATCACAATTAAAAATTCTGAAAATATTATTTTCAATTTAACGTGTATTGTAATTATGATTAAATCTAAAGTCTTTATGATTATAATAATACAAATTACATACAATTTCTTTAGCATGTAATTGTTTAAGATTTATTAAACTATATGTATTAAAAATAATATCAATATTAGATCGAAAAGGTTTTTTAAAAGCTATTTTAAGTAGTGAATTAATTGTAGATTTAAGTTTATTTAAGTGTGTATCATAGGCTCCTCCCCAAGCAGCTATTTCATATGAGAAAACTGACTGACCAAGTGCATAATAAACCATTCGTATGGTGTTAGGAAATAAAATATTGTTTAGACTTTTGAATTTATAGAATAGACTTTTGACTTTTTTGACAGTTGTTTCAATGTGAATATCCCATTTTAAATATTGATCAATAGTTACACCAAGGTATTTAACAGAGTTAACAGATCTAATATGAACACAGTTACAATTCTTAATATTATGATTTAATTTTAAGGTAATTAAAATCATGTATTCTTATCTCATCATTTATTTGAAATTTTTTCATTTTAGAAATTGAGAAAGTTACACAACACTCTTTAATATAATTTATTTCGAGAAAGTTTGAATTAAACCATTTATTAACATCTAACATAATTGGATTTGCTTTAGAAATTAATTCATTATTATTATTATCATTAATTAATATAGTGGTATCATCAGAAAAACAAAAAAATCGAACCTTCACATTTTATTTCAAGTAAATCATTGATATATACAAAGAAGAGTAATGGATTAGGTACTGTTCCTTGTGGGACACCGTACTTTAATATATTATAATTGCTATAGACTTTATTTATTTTAACTCGTTGGATACGATTTGTTAGGAAATTGTTTATAAGATTATTTGCTACTCCACGAATGCCATATGAATCTAATTTTTTTAATAACAAATTATAGTCTACAGAATCAAAGGCTCTTTTACATTTAAAAAAATTCCAAGTACTAAATTACCCTCATCCAGTTTTTTGTGAATAGAACCAACAATATTTTGTAATGCCTTAGAAACACCTTTATTATTTCTAAAACTAAATCGTTTTTCAGAGAAAATACCGGATTTTTCAAGAACTTCATATAATCGTATTTTTATACATTTTTCTAATACTTTAGATAAAGTGTATGTAAGTGATATCGGACGATAATTTGAATAAATATTTTTATTTCCCTGTTTATAAATTGGTATTATTATAGTTTCTTTAAGAACGTGTGGGAAAATTCCAGAAGTAATTGATAAGTTAAATATAAATTCCAGAGGGTTAATTATATAATCGATTATTTGTTTTAAAACAAAATTTGTTAGCCCATAATTATAAAATGAAGGGCTTTCTTTACTGTTAATAATATGTTTTTTAATTTCATCTTTAGATATAGGCTTTAGAAAAATTGAATTTAGATTATTCTTGTAAACAAATTTCATAATATTATTTAGCTGGTCTTTGTGAATTAATTTTGTTGGTAATATTTTCATCCGCTGTTGTAAAAAATGTATTAAATTCATTAGCAATACCTTTATTATCAAAAATTATATTTTGATTTTGTTCACTTAGTAACGATGAAATATTTTTTTGTGTACTTTTATTGTTTTTATTATTTAACGACTCGTTAATTAGATTCCAAACCTTTTTTGAATTACCTGATGCTTTATTTATTTCTTTAAAATAATACATGTCTTTCGAAAATTTAAAAATTGTTGTTAATAAATTTCTATATTTTTTGTATTTCTCTCTGAATTTAATATTAAAAGGTTGCTATTTTAATTTATTAAACATTTTATCTCTACAACGTAAAGAAGTAATTATACCTAAAGTGACCCATTTTTTAATTTTACATTTATATTTAGGCAGTCGAATAGATTTGGTAATTTTAGACGAATTTAAAGCATTATTTATTTTACAAAAAATATATTAATCGCAATATTTACATTATATGAATATTTAATACATCCGACCAGGTTTCTTCTTTACATATTTATTTAAACTTATCAAAATGAATGTGTTCAATGTTTTTATTCTCAATATTTTCCCCGATATTAATATTATTAACTTCAAATTTATTAAAAGTTGAAATTGTACTATAATGATCAGTTATAGAATTTTTATATACATATCCATTTACACTATTATATCCACTTCTGTTTTTGAAAATATATGGTCTAAGCAAGATGATAAATTAGTTAAAATATTATATCTGGTAACATTATTAATGCACGACTTAAAACCATATGAACTTAAGACATTAAGGTATTTAATAGTATCTACGTGATCTGATTGCAAATTAATATTAATATCACCACAAAATATATGAGCATTTTTCTCAGGGAGACTATTTAAAAATTCATCTAAGCTATTAATAAAAATATTTTGTATTAAACTCGGTGAACGGTATATACATGTTATATTTAATATAGAGTTTTCATTTAAAATATTGAAACTGACAGAGCTACAATGATGTATTACTCCTAAACTAATGAAATTTACGCACAAAACATTTCTAATATATATCAAAATTCCATCAGATTTATTTAATTTCCTATAATAGTTGTAATTTGTGTACCCTTCAATTTCGAAATTCAAAGAATTATTTTCCAACCAAGTTTCAACTAAACAAATTAAATCAAAAATAATTTCACTATTACTTAAAAATACAATAAATTCATCAAAATGTTTAGCAATGTTCATGCATAGTACAGAAAAGTTATTATGTTTGTACGAAATGTCATTTACACTATTTATATTATAAGTACTATATTCTAAAATAGATTCTACATTTAAAAAATTAAAATTTTTTTTGTTAAAATTTTCCATTGATTATACAAATAAAAATGTAAGATTACAATAATATTTTATTAATCTTTTTCAGTTTTCCCAAAGTACTTTTACCTTTTTTTCTTCATCCATATGTCGTAGAATATCTAAACTTGTGATTTTGAAAACTTGTCCATCTACCTGTTTTCTAATGTAAATTCCTCCCATATTAGCCCAAGTATATTTGAAGTTTTAATTTTTTGCTACTTCTTTAGCAATCCATAGTAGTTTTTATTATATTGTGTTAATTGGTTATTTATAAAAATATTAGAATCGTTAAATCTAGAATAGAGCTGTTTGGCAGTTAACGGATTTCTATTTTTGTGACGAAGTTTAAAATTGTTCGAAATCGAATCTTTAACAGTTTTTTAATTAAACTGCACAACAATTTTATCAGATTTATTTTGGTACGATTTTCCTCTAAAAGAATTGATAATATCACAATTTTTTATTTCACAGTTTAATACTCGGGCAATTGTCTTTACAATTTCTGATACATTTTCATTGGTCGTTTTTGGTACTCCAGAAATGTCAATATTATTGATTGAAGAGGCTTGTTTAGCATTATTAATAGTGGCTTTGAGAAAATTTACTTTTTATTCCAGTTTATTACACCTTTGTTCATAAATTTCAATTTTATTTTCCATGACCGTGATTTTCTCAACAGCTGATTCAAGTTTGGAACTAAATTCATCAATTGAATAAGAACAAAAACTTATGGAAGTTTGGATAGTTTTTATGGTATTTGAAAGTGTTTTAATTTTTTGTAAAACGGCTCTTAAATCAATTTTTACTGAGTCGGAGTTATAATTTTCAATGCGCTCAAAAACATTGGAAACATTATCAATGTTTTTATTTCTTGTAGAAACATTTCTCAATTGACTAGTACAAGGCTCACAATTCCACAATTTAAAGCTTTTTTAATTTACCAATGTTTTAAGATTAGTACATGACGGATGATGGTAGGAATCACAAGTATTACACACAGCCGTTTTTGAAATACTATCATTACACTTTCCACACGGTATTATTAAAGGCGAAAATATAAAAAGGATAAGAGTAGACACTATAATATTACGACCAAACGCACAACCGATAACGGACGACGCACGACCGATCACCACAACGAATCGATAAGAACTGATATCTACTACATTATAATAATTGTAATATAAATATAATATACCAACACCGATAATTAAATAATAAATTAAATAGATAATAAAGAAATATAGAAATTGGAGAAATGTGCACGCGTCATGAACCCAAACACAGTAAATACACTCGTATATACACATATTCCGCATTGTTCCGCAGTCCACATGCATGTCGGGCGACGATTCGTATCGCTCCGGCGGCCGCATTTTTACCGAATCCCCCCTCTTATGTTTTTGTGTTTTTATCGTATAGTTATGACGGGCGATTGTCAACGTCGCCGCATCGCCGAGCGCTGTTCGTTACTCGATAACAGCGCAAATTAATAATATAGATACCTATTTCAACCGTGCTTTTACCTATACATATATTTTTAAACTCTGATTTGTAGTGTTTTCATAACGACGGAAAACGATTTTTACTTTGGATAAAAATATTTTAAAAATGCATTACAATGTATATATAAATAATTGTTAATATTTAAATCAATATCTAACTATTGTAAATAAGTAATTTGCCACAATTTTATGGTGGGGGGGGGAGGCGATCGCCCCATCGCCCCTACACACGAGCCACCACCGTCAAATATACTGCGTTCGCGGAGAGTTTAGGAATGCGCAGAAACCAATTCTCGTTTTACCTCACCGCAACATCACCTATCGGTTACACACGGCCCATAATACCGTGTGCCGGACTGCACTGGATCGGCTTATCATACACCGTGATTATTTTTTTTAGTGATTACGGCGTGGCCATTACTCTATGGGTCGGCCGTCGGCACGATAACAAAAAATGCCATACCATTTTCGATTCTTTAAACGCGGTTGTTTTATACGCCCTGTATATTATGACATTTTGTCTCAGAGAGGGGATAGCCGCCCAAAGATAACGGAGCGACCCGAACTTTCGTCAGTCGTATGCGCAAAACACTCCTATTCTCTCCGCGAACGCAGTATGGTAATTGTTATTAACGTCGTTATCCCAAATTACCCAAACTAATTTAATGCCAACCGTTCAAAACACTGGGGATTTCTTAGCGATTTATTTCTGACTGTCGTTCTTTGCGAACACTAGTGAAGAAAACAAAAGTCGCGTTATTGTCTGCGACGCGAAATACCGTACATACTTATTCGGGCGTTGTGAAATTATTACGCGTGTAAGTATAGATTGGCATATATTGATTGACACGTCACGGATGGACGTGCGCGTATTTGTCACGTGGACATTGCGTACGACGGGTTTTATCATATTTCTATTAAAATTCGATATAATATTATGATAAATTATTATATTATTATTTATATTATGGCTAGTAGAGGAAGGCTGAGGACGAGGAATATATGCGATGCGATAAAAATCTCGGGATTTATATATATACGTATGCCACGCGAACATAAAAAAAACACGTGCATTCGAATATTCCATATGCACGGGATTTGTCACTTATTGTGCACCGCCGTCACGTTTTCCTTTAAGGATATTCCTATAATATAATAATAATAATAATAATAATAATAATACAGCGTCGTACGCACGCTAAATAATTGAATTGTTATTACCCGAAATTACGGCCAATATTCATCGGAATTCCGTCCTCGTCCACGTCGTAACCTACCTCTCTACATACCGGTTCGCCTATAATATTGATTTTTCCGCGCCTCTCGTTTCGTGGCTGTCGCGATACGTCGCGGTCCCCGGCAAGCCGAAAACGTAAACGTTTTGTTTGCTTACGATTTTCCCAAAAACACACGTATACGATTCGTTTTATCCTCTGCCGCCGTACACTTTGTAAATCCACAGGACACGTCCACCGCCTCTAGTCCTTCTCGTATCTTTTGCTCGCGCGGGCCTCTCCGCGTTCACGGCAGCGGCGCGCACCTTATTGGTCCCCCCCCCATCCCGAGTCACAGAAACGGAAACGTTTTCCGAGTTTCTCATTCGCGTCCGTATACATATGGGCACAAAAGCGGTAAACACATTTTACTATCCGGCGTTCGTTTCATAGGAGAAACATACAACAATTCGTTTAGAATTGAAAAATCAAAAAATAATCAATTCATTTGTGTAACTTGATGATGACTTACGACGGTCGGTTACGTGTTATCGTATTTCCAATGCTCTCGGCACATTTTTGTTTATATATATATATATATATTAGTTTTATTAATTATATACTGTTATTTTTTATAGTATATATTTATTTTTATTGTCAATTTGTCAATAACTCGTGAATTTCATTTTAACTATTTCGTCCTACACTATGTAACATATTGATCTTATATATATATATCCGCTAAGCGTGTAAGCCTCACTCGTATTCTTTAATTATACCGTTTGAAAAAAAATTCATGTTTATGTACACTTAAATACACATACATTTCCCAATGACTTTAATTTTTTTCATCAAGTAAATCTAAACTTTTAATCGATCTTAAGAATCAGGCTTACTAATAAAGTTCTCAAAACGTAACTATTAATGTTAATTAGCAAATAATTATGAATGAAATTCGGAGAACCATGAATTTTGTGAATAATAATATATAAATATAAAAATTTTAATTTAAATTAATCCCAGTACCATAGTGGAATATAAGTGGTGTATAAGTTGTGTTTAATAATGATTACATTTTTACTTGAATATTTAAAATATACTTCTAAATATACATTCGTTTAGAATTTTTGACCATGGTTGAAGAGTATAAAATAAAAATAATCTATTTTTCAAATCTCTGTAGGTTGCAAAGAACATAATGTTTGTAAATTAATTTATATAAATTATATTATTTTAATATGAACAAAGTGTCCTAAGGCCTAGTCTGCCACCATTGACTAGTAACCCAAAACAATGATACGAATTCTATATATAGTACTCTCATAGTCTCTCATAGTCTTATATCTCCTCCCGAAAACCCTATATAGGTACTTTAATCTAAGGTGGAACAAGAAATTATTAGAAAATAACCGTAATTGAAGTTGAAGAACGTTTGTTGTCTTTCATTTGTTGATAGGTTTTTTCTTTCCTTAAATACATAAAACAATTGTACAAACTATTGCTTCAAAATAATACTTATATATAAATTATTTTTTCTCCAGAAATTTTCAAAGAAAATTTGGATTTTAGCAGGGTATTTCTCGAAAACCGATTTAAAAACTCTTTTTTGAGAACTAAAAACCACTTCTGATTATTATTTTTAAATCTAAGAAGCGGTTATCGGTAATCAGTGACCAAAAATTTTATTTTGGGGTTTTGAATTTACCGGTAATTTTAATGGAACCGATAAGCCATGTTGAAAGTACCAAAAAACCAAAAAACCCTTTTCTAAAGTAAAAAAAAAAAAAAAAAATATTTATTTGTATAATATTATATTATTAATATTATTTACTTTGTTTATCATGTCTTTTTATTTTGTATTTTTATTTATAATAATTTAATCTTTATTTTATAATACCTTATACTTATATTATTGTATTATAATATTATATTGAATTATTACATTTTAATAGAAGGTACATAATATGTATATATAAATATGCTTTTGAGTTATTAGTCGTTACTATAATGATACTGTTTATAGCTGGTGTAATCAAAATAAATTTAAGATATCAAAAAATTAAATATAGTTGTCAATTTTATTTATTGTTATTATTTTCTACTTCCCATCAATTGTCATATACTCATATTATGCTATTCAAGAGTATAGTTTTATAAATTTTAAAAATAATAGCTATACCTATGTATATATTAACTACCTAGGCTAGGGGTTTCCAAATTTAAGAATAAGGGTTAGAGAACTAATCTTCCGGATATCAGAAAATACTTTTCAATCCAGACATTCCCGAAAGAGAGTCCAGAGTGGGAAAAAGATAATATGCCTGAAGTCGAATAAGAAATTACCAGAGATGATATCAGGGCTAATAGACGAAACATTGCAAAGGGAGAAAAACTTAAAAACATGTCATCCTAAGTAAGACTACAATTGTTCAATAGTTCAAAACAAAGAACATCTAGTTAAGAGAGTCAACGTCAATAGAAGACTTAGAGTATACAGTACTGAAGTTTGACGTAAACAAATTGACAGTTTCCTGTTCAGAAGAACTAAATATACCATTTAATGATAAAAATTTAGGAAGATCATTTGTAGAGTGTTTTTTTCGAATAAAATACCAGAATTTTTTTGGCTCTTTTACAAGAGAATTTTCTGTTCGTTTTAAAAAAAGCTCTGTAATATTGTTTAGAAACAAACTTACATGTAATCAAGAGGGTCTTGATGAATATTTAAATAAGGCATGTAATTTATTCTTGCGACGAATAAGGCTTTTAAGGTTATTAAAGACCCAAGATGGAAATCTTGACTTCAAAAAGTTGGTCTTAGGAATAAATCGTGAAATAGCAGTATGTAGGGCATCCATAAATAAGTTGGTTGCTGAATTTATATCTTGATTAGAAAAGAATGACTTCTGTCAAAGGAAGCAATAAAAAAAAAAAATTAGATTTACGGAAGTTATGAAAGGAGTGAAAGTTATTGAACTAAGGAAGACACAAGATTTTATGATAAGATATAAGCAAAGGTGGATTATAAGGATTTGGCAAAACAAAGGGGTCATGTGAAAGTACAACATTGACGTCTTTTGTATTGCAAAAGAAAGGGTCTAGAAGTGAACTAGATTTATTTAAGATATAATATTTTTGGTAAAAACCATTATAAGCGAAGATTTTAGGAACTCATGGGATTCGAATAGAAGAAAGCGAGGAATAAAGTTATTTTTATCGTTAGCTCATATTAAATTAAAGTCACCACAAAAAATAAAAACATGACCCGGGTGTTGGAAGAAAAAAATCTCAATACTAGACATATAACATTCATAAGGTAATAACGGAAAATCGGGACGGAAATAGACACTATACTAATTAAAAATTTTAAAGAACCAATAATAACCTGTACAGCGAGATTCTCAATATGAGACACAGGTATATTAATTACTTTAGACGAAAAATCTTACCTAACTTTAATGAGGACACCCCCACCTCTATTAAGCAATTACTAGTTATAATATTTCTGTCACATCTATATATGTTATAGTTAATTAGACCCAGCTCTGAATCAGAAATGGAATCAACCAACCAAGTTTGCGTTAATATAATAAAGACATAGCTAACACACGCAACATTACAATTCAAATTAAAAAGTTTCGTAAAGTAAAGTAAAGTAAATGAAAATAAAATTAATGCTTCCTTTCAAAAATAAATGACTTTTTGAAAAATATAGAAACATTTTTAAAAAGATACGACCATTTTAATTTTTAAATTTTTACTTATACTACTATTGTAATTTTATATAATTTAAATACAATTTTCTTTTTAATTAATTGTGTAAATATAAAGATATTATACCAATATTATATATAAAAACAATACAAATTTCAATAATTTTCTATGTATTTTTTTTAATATCTATTAGATTTAATTATAACATATTAATTTGTGTAATTTTAGGTGCATTCAATGAACTATATGGTATAGAGATATTACGAATATTTGAGTAAGAGATGTTATCATCAAAACATATATTGACTAAAGAATTGGAGTTTCGAGTAATAAATATTGACGTAGGTACTATTTCCAATAATTTTGATTTCTAAAATACTAACTGCGTAAAATACACTTTGATGATGTGTACAATTATGCGAATATTTTATAAATATAATTAAACGTAATATTACTTTATTATAATATATATACTACGTTTAATATTGATTTGTGAATATTTAAAATTGCTCATTAAAAGAAGACAGTATTTTGACGACAACAGTTTTAATGAAAATGTTTATACTATCAAAGGTACTTATTATCTTTTGTTTAAATTTGAGTACTTGTGGATTTTCTAATAATAAAATGAAAGAACTTAATTTCTACAAAAATATGATTTAATTAAATTTTGTAAATACTTATTTACAAAATAAAAGTAAATCATATTTTTGTGAAATTTGAGTTCTTTCATTTTATTATGTATTATCATCTACCCATAATAAAATAGAATTTTAAAATTATTTTTTTAATCACTAAAAATTATTTATTTGAATAAAAAAATTAAACAGAGTTCTCGTTCAATTAAAAATTTGATATTTATTTTCAGAAATATAATATGATAAATAATAACTTTATTCTATCAATGAGAAAAATCTCATGTAAAGATGTTTCAACAGTTACCTTAACTAATTACAGTATAATTACGATTTTTTATTGTCTATAATATAGTTTATTTACTACTAATTTTATGGCAGATATAGTATTATGTTTATAGTAATTAAAAACATACATAATAATAACATATAAAATATTGTATTATATTAGGTATGTGATATTGTTTTATTTTAATTTTTTATTTTAAATTAGACACCAAAAAACTTTGCATTAACCGGTTGAGGAGTACACTGGTACTGAGTCTTGAGGAACTTCATTGTTGAACTGGACACCAGGCTCACCTCATATGCAGAAAATCGCAGCCAGAGCAGTCATGGTAACAGTAGTTCTATGTTACTTGATACCCAATCTTGATGATTAATTTCAGGTGAAAAGGACTCCGTGTTATCATGAAATGCAACCGATTATTTTATGTGTCCTCGGTTTGGGTGTACTGTAGTCTCAAAACCACTGGGAGCTGAAGAATTATCAATCTTCAATATTTTCTTGTTGCACTCGGGATAGCCAGGTGTTATCGAACTGTTTCGAATGCAGCAGTTATGATCTTAACAGGTATCCCACCGGATGAGCTGTTAGCCCGGGAGATACTAAGAGTAGTATTTAGGATAAAGACTGATAAAGTTCCTTTGGTTACCACAGCAATAATATGAAAAATATAATGGAAGGCCACCATGAAGCTATGGCAGGAATGGTGGGTGCAGAATACAAAGGCTGCGTAGATTAAGGAGGGTCTTACCTGAAGTTGAAAGATCAACAAAATACTAGATCATTTCACTTCGCATAGACGCTCACGGAATATGGCTGCTTTTGTCAGTATCTTATCAAAATTGGAAGATAACTGATAAGCAGTTGTGTCTACTGTGTGGCTCTTAACGATACAGTGGAACACGCCATCTTCGATTGCATTTACTGGGTGGATGAAAGCCTAACCCAGAGGACGTTAGAGAATTTCTCTACATGTTACAGGTGGGACTCAAATCATGTCTAAATACTATACTGGCTGGTAGTGGCTGGCCATGGTGGGGGGGGGGCAACTTTTAATTATTGAATAAAATAATTCTAGATAACCATTGAAAAAGGATCTAAATCAATAGAAATTGATATCAGTACAGTTGTTTTAGTATTTAGGAAATGATTTTCAGACAAATGTGAAAATATTGAAAATATATTATAATATAATATATTGAAACTTTCGTGATTCTTAGTCTGTGGATAATGATATATTATCCAATGTCTCCAATAATATTATCTAATTATACAATGTGTTTGAAAATGTATTATATTTGAGTTAAATTGTGTTATAAATGACACTTCTCCATAATATTTTTTGTTCGTAAATAATTAAAATATTAGTAGTATTTAATGTTAATTTCATTAAAAGTATTATTTAACTTACCTACGTATTTCATAGATTTATATACATTTTTACAATTCATTTTTAAAAAAAACTACTAAATATAGATAAATTAGTATTAAAAATTGATTCAAGGTAGGGTAAATTTATCAAACAAAAAGACAAAAATACAACTAGAACAGCGGGTTAACTTTACTTTTTACTGTTATATTTACATAATATTCCAGTTAAGTAAATATATTGAGTTCAAATAATATTTGCGAGTTTGTTATACATCGTAGTTGAAAAGAAAGTAAAATACATAAAATAACTAATAAATATGAGTACTTAATTTTTGAAAAAGTAAATCGCGAGAGAATGCATTTCACTTTTTTTTTAACGATTCCTGAAATGATTGAAATTCAAATTTTTCACGTGAAAAACAAAAAAATATTTTTTTAGTCAGCTTTTAGTGTCTTATCGTTCAGTGTTATGCTAATATATTTTTTCTATTTTCCCTCAACGAATTGAAATTGTTTTTTTTTTTTATTAAATAATAACTTAAAACATATAATTGTTTTAATAAACTATAATATCTTGGCTAAATTTAACTTAACTTATTCAAATTACTCGTTTCCATTTACCTGTCTATATTTTAATGTTTTTTTTCGTCGTATAAAGTGTACGGGACAAATATTATTAAATATTAATCGTAACGATAAAAACCAAGCCTAAGCTCAGACAGCTGTATCAACAGTAAGGCCTAAAGGAACCAATGTGGGTGCATTTACATAACAATAATAATAATTAGATATTATCTATTATTATTATTATTATTATTATATTAAAGTTATAAAAAAAAATAATAATAATAAAACGAAACGCGGTATGAAATTATTAAACGGTAATTTATATTCCGGTCTCGAGCGTACTCCTCTCGGACTGGCGCGTATCGGCTTTTGAACCATGGCCGTGGCAAGGAGAAAAACTTTTTCCACTCAACCCTCCACGCACGAGACCCCTCTTCCAAATCGTCGTCTCGATAAACTTTTCGCAAATAAATATAGTAACCGTTTGATTAACGGATTTAAAAGTTTTTCACTTTTTGGATTCAAATTTTTTTAGATTTTTTTTTTCTTACATGATCCTATATATATCCCTAAACGTAACTATATAATATAGAGTCCGTTTATTTCCGCATTTATATTTATATATATATATATATTAGTCGTCACGGACCATAGTGCAAGTCGACGGTTATATTAGTCAATGTGTCCCTTTTCTTGCACTTTTTTTTTTTTTTTTTTAGAAAAAAAGTTGGATTAGTGATCACACTAGTCCTTTTGACCTTAAATTCCTTATATATATGTATATGAGTTTACGGGGAAGATATCTGCAGCTTGTAAACTTTTCGCATATTGCACCGTGCAAGAGCAAAGTTTTTCGAGTTGAATCAAACCGATCGATCGCTCCTCGCATGTCTCATACGACAAATCCCTGGGGTGTTCGGGTCTCGGGAATAGAATCAGAAAGATTCAAATTTCGTTATATTGTATAATGTGTATATGAACGATAAACAAAAATTGATTTTCACTGAAACTTTGGTCAAAAAATAAAAGTCAAATGTCTAAAACATTACTGAAAATGTATAACCGCGAATATATTATGTAAATATGGTATGCCAATATGCGTATCCAATATTATATAAAATTATACTTATGAAAAATTATTTAAAACCATAATAGATAATTAGTATTCAAAATAGAGGGAAAAATGTTCGAATACTAATTTAATAAGTTTTTCTTCAATAAATATTATAAACATAATCTGTTTATATGTACCTATTCGTATTTAAAAATTTATGACGACTTATCTTTAGTACAAAAATTAATGTTGCTTTTGAATCTTTACAATTTTTGAAAAATTCATATCATTTAATATCATATTCTATTTGAATAATAATTGTACATCGTCATATAATACTCTTGAATATTTAGAAACATAATTTAAAAAAATAACATATGTACATATGTTACATATTAAAATAATTAAAAATATTATCTTAATGTAAAAAAGTACATTTTAGGAATATCTAAATAGTATTTGAGTACAAGTATTTTTTAAATGTTTAAATTTTATTTTTTTATTATATACTTCGGTAATTACACTTTATAATAGTTACTATCTTACTAATTCGTATTTTTTATATTATAAACAATATTTAATAAAAAATAAATCATTATTATTATAAAAAATATCCAGAAAACCGTTTCATATAAAGGTACTAACAAAAGTATAATTAACCTTAGATGGAACCTTATTATAATAGTAACATATTAGCTAAATGGAAAACTGTTATGCTTTTAAATTCATACATTTTATCGAATAGAAAATGTTCATTTCAAAAAAATTTTTGTTTATATAATGTTTACAGGTGTATCTAATTTTTCAAAATGTTTTGGAAAGACAAAAACCAGATATTCAATTTTCAAATTCTAAAATTTTCAATTTATAATACCTACGTTATTATTACATCCCGATCCCAATAAACATTCAAACAGTTATTAAACCTTATTTGCGACCTTTAAATGTAATTTTTAACATTAAATAAATATTTAAAGGACCATATAACTGGATAATTGTTTTTTCCTTTATTACATAAAATTATGCTACTAAATCAGACAAAACTATTGATATCTCAAAAAAATGTCTACGACGATTATTTAGCCATGTACACCACGCATTTGAAATACACGCGTGACGTCATAATTTTGCCACCACGCCCGCTGTCACGTATTCCCTATTCCATAGCATGTAAATATTACGACTCACCACGTTTAAGTGTTTATAGTACCTACTACCAGTAATATTCATTTTTTTTTAAAATTATATACACGTTTTCAAAGCTCATACATTCATTTTTAATTTAGTACTAATATAAAAAAATTATATTTATATGATTATGTTTAAAATAAAAGACGATTTTAAATTTTTAGATTTTTTTTTCTAACGTACAAATAAATATGAAATAATACCTCTATATACATCTAGATCTATTAATACATTTGTTTATGTTTATTATCTACTTATTATATATAAATAAAATAATATCATAAATATTATCATTTTAACAGTTTATAAGAACTATTATTAAATATTAGGATATCGAAATACAATTTACTTTACTGTTTAGCATTTAGTTAATAGGTTAGGTTACATACCTTAGGTTAGAATATACATTGTGCTCAGTTTATGGATGTTCTAACGTTCATGAAAATATTATCAAAATGATATTACCCATATGATTGAAAATTTTATAGATGACAGTAGTTCTGAAATTGAAGTACATTTAAAAATGTGTAACCCCAGAAAATTGGCTTCCTATAAATACTCAACCTTATTCTCACGAATTCACTGGAACTCCATACATTACAAATATTATAAACCATAATTTTAATGAACTTGATTGCTTTAAAATATTCTTTTCGGATTCAATGATTAAACTTGTTAAAAAACAAACTAATAGTTAAGCGTTAACAACTAGGTATTAGATCTTCAAAACGTCGTAATTTTATTAAAAAAAAACTCTGTTTGGCATAAATGGAAGCCTGTTAAATCAAGTGAATTATAAATTTTTTTTTTTTATAATTTTACTCATGAGTCTGGTTGAGAAACCACATATATAAGAGATATTCATATATTATATATTTAAATATTTATATAATAGATTACTGGTCAACAAATATAGTATTATCAGTAACTCTTTCATGTCAAAGCTAATGAAAAGGAATAGATTTACGAGTATATTTTCCTTGCTTCATATATCAGACAATAGTAAAAATCAAGGTTCTAAATGAAATTGCTAGTGATAGTTCTCTAATATGTATTAAGTGGGAAGATACTAGAGATGTTTTAATATTATCAACAGTGCATTCTGAGGATATATAAACCGTGACTGTAAAATCTAGAGAGCGTGCAGTTAAAAAATTTAAGCCTGAAGCTATAAGGGACAAAATAATAAAAATAAAACTGGTTTTGACCATGGAGATAACTTCCCTGTTAAAAGAAAAACATTAAAATGGTGAAAAACATTTTTTTTTACTTATTTAAAATAACTATAGTAAATAGTTTTATTTTATGTAAAAATATTTCTCCTGCAAATCCCATATCCCTTAAAAACTTTATGTTAAATTTGACTCAACAACTTTGTGAAGGGGAACGATTCTCAAAATGAAGTTGGTATAGATAGGATATTTCGTCTTGCGGAAAAACATTTTATATATCAAATACCACAAACACCAAAAACATCCACGCCGGAAATGTAAAGTTTGTAAGGAAATATAAAAATAGAATAGATAGACAGGGAGAAAAAGGAAACGTAATTTTACTGTTCAGCGTGTAATGTCCCTTTATGTATTGAAAGTTGTTTTGAGGTCTATCACACGAAAATAAATTATTGGGAATAATATAATAATAATAATTATTATTTATTCTTTTTTCATTACCAGTAGGTAAAAACCTACCAATAATTTTTGTAATATTGTAGTTTTATACAAGTTTTATAATGAAGAGAATACATTTATATTTTTTACTAATATAAATTAATTATTATGTATATCAAATTGTATACAGTTAAAAAAGTTATATTTGTTTTTATAAATTATTTTGTAATTTAAAAATTTTATAATATAGAGTACCTATACCTACTTAAATCATATTTTTTCAAATGTTATATTAGTTATTTTATTGTACTGTCTGTACTGAATTTTATAAAATTAACATGTTATTTTTGTTTAATTTAAATTGTTAACAAATACAAATAAGAATTATTAAAAGTGAAATATGGAAATAAAAAGGGTTTTTTTTTTTTACGCAAATAATTTGGATCACTCTGTATGTTACTGTGTTTCGCCGAATGAATTTTTCACTCTTAATGAGGAATAATATTTTTATATAAGTGTGTATTTTAGAAAATACGTGAATAACGCTCGTTCATACGTACAAAAACGGCGGAAAATCTATCGTTTCTATTATTAAAGTTCTAAAGGCTCGTAAAACGAGTCGCTCGTCCTCAACGTTGTTGGAGAAAAATCATATCGTCGTCTATTCGTTTAAAATAATATTATATGGACTCGTCAGACGATTTTAGAAAATTTGTTCCGATCGAATGTTGCTAAACCTTTCGGTCAACCATACTCATTTCTGAATGTTCGTACAACGTTGCGCATGGCATGGTACAACGTAACATTGAACCGTTCTCCTTAACTACCCCCCCCCCCCCAAAAAAAAACATCTAAGGAACCGTGCATTTTTATTGTATGCCCCCCTCTATCTTACTGTTGTACTACCTTACCGGAACGTGTTTTTTTAAAATTTTTATTTGCAACAAATCTTAATTCCGGCCATTGGATTTGAACCTCCGATCGTCACTTACTTAACAATTTTTGTACTCACGCTTAACCGACCGAGCTACACTCCAATGATACAAATATAGGTACATATCAATGCTCCAGTAATGGTAGGTATACGATTACAGGTACGGCCGAAAAGGAGACATTTTTTGAATCGCCACAGAGCATTCAATGCCGGCCAGAACGAGCTTGGACCAGTGGCAAAATGTGTTGTACAGTATAAGGTATTGTATAATGCCATACTAAAAATTACTTTTTTCAGTAGTCCAAAATTTAATTTTGGATTGCTCATAACTCAAGGGGAAATAAACCTAGAGCCTCGCGGTTTTTTCTAACCCCTCCCTTTTGCTTAAAGCCTCTGTACATAGGTGCCTATTAGAGAGGTAGGGAAGGGACATAACCTCCTCTAGAGAATACCCAAAAAAGGGACTTTTAGTGTGTTGTATACCGGAGTGTATAATACATTTTGACATCAGACTGAGTACGATTGGATTACTATTAGATTCGTAGTAAAGATTCAAAAATTTCCCTTCCTTCACCGTGCTTATATTATCGTATACTATTTCACGGGGAATTAACCCTCAATTCCAAAAGACCTTTGTGGCAGGTAGCCGAGAAGTGGACCTATCTTTTCGTGGTTCTAGATGACCCTCTCCTTATTTTAAACTAAATATCCATAGGTGCCCATGGGAGGGTTAGGGGAGCGATATATCCTTCTTGTGAATAACTTTATAATGGATTATTGCTAAAACTGGTAGTTTATAGCATGAAGATATTATAATTTATTTAGGTCTGTCCCTTCTGAAATTTATTCTATAGGTACTAAACATTAAAATATGAACAAAATAATAATGTTGAATTAAATATTGTTTTTTAAAGGTTACGTTGAACATTAATTTTAAAACATTTAATATTAAAAGAATCAATAAAATGTTATTCTACATTTAACTTTCAATATTAATTATGTTACATTGATTTAATGTTTATTAAACCTTTAACTATTAACGTTACATCAAATATTTATTATTAAACATTTAACTATTAACGCTAAATCAAATGTATAAAATTACAAAATGTTTATTGGGATAATATTATTATATTAATTGTATAACAATAATTGAAACCTAACCTAGGAATTTTAATGATTTATTAAATATTTTTTCAATTATATCTTCTATTATATGTACATACGAAATATTGGGAAGTAATCGGTTACTGAATTCTTTCGATGCTTGTGTAACTCATGCAATAATGCATTAAGTATTTCAGTTTTAAACACAAAATACGCCTTTATTTTTTGATATTAATTATGTAAAAAAAAGTGTGATCGAGAGAATTTCCATATATTAAGAGGATGCTACATATGTCACATCCATTTTAGCGGTGTTAAAATATTTTTAGGCTCTATAACTATAACTGCTTTCTTAGTAATCGCAGAGTCAAAATGTATACAAAATATGAAAGATCTGAACATTTACTATACAGTAGGGTGGAGTTTTTTTAGTTACAATTTTTTCTTTTAATTTAAAAATTTCGCATATTTTTAATAACGGATTTCAGGCTTTGAAATAAACATATTAAAAAAAAAAAAAAAAAAACCCTACTCAAGCACACTAAATATTCTCATATTTAATATTTTGTACACAATTTGACTCTACGATTACAAGAAGAAATGTTGTAGTTATAGAGCGTGAACGAGATTTTCAACAAATATCGTAATAACACAACAATAAAAATATGGTACGGAAATATGTTTATTTTCATATTACTTTTAAAATATAATTAAATATTTTGAAATTGTTGGATTTTCATTTTTTTTTTTTTTTTTTTTTTTTTATAGAACTTTATAAAATTTACACATACAAAATTCTTTGAATAACGGGTGTATAGCATCGTATTAATAACACGATATATTTCGATATTATAAAAAAAAAAAAAAAAAAGTGGCTAGAGTGAATAATGGTTATCGGGTAGCTCGGCCGGTTCGATCGGTCAGAAACCCGATCACGAAACCCGGAATTACTGAAACCAGACGTAAGTACTGTAAAACATACGAGTACTACGCAAAAGTTTTTTTAACCATATTCGGGTTTCAAATATAAACTAAAATTCAGTACGATAAGGAGATTAATGAATCGGTGTAATATTTTCGAGTTTCCCTCAATATCTAATAAACATAAGTGTCTCGGTGCGGCAGAGTTAAGTTTCCAAGTTAATTTTCACCGTGCCTATAGCTTAATCGAATTGTGCACGGGGCAAAAGTTTTTAACATACGTAATTCCCGACGTACAAGGTAGAAAAAAACTAATGAAAAAATATTGAACACCTGCAATGCAGTTTCGATTCTATTATTCGAATAACACTCCAAACGAAACTTATTTTATATTATACGAGTAGGTACGCTGCGAGTGAATGTTTAATTACACAAAATATAGCTTGAAAACGTTTTCTCGATTAAATTATTATTATTATTATTATTATTATAAACATTTTAAAAGGATATAGATGATTAAATACTAGTATGACATTTTAAATAACAAAAAAAAAAAATAATAAAAAATAATTTTACTTTTAGCGACCAAGGTATTTTAAATGCGTATTATCGTTTTATTAAAATAAATACAAATATTTCAATGATATTAATCGAGTAGCTTAACTCAATATAGATTTATCACAGTGATAGTTAATAAAAATTCCGGATTGAGACCTGCAGTTTCAATAAACTATTGAAACTTTATCGATTTAAATCGTTTAAAACAGTATTCAATATATAATTTATATTCTTTGTCTTTAAGTGTGGTTAACCTTTTTTTTTCTCGTATGTATATTCTTATCCTGAAAATGAACATTTCGTTATTTAATCCATATTCTTCACATAATTATTATAATATATTTAATGAAATTATCATAATAATTTTCCTCCTTAAAAATTTGTAATCAATTTGTATTTTTTCTATCAGGATTGTTTTCGTCAGTATTTATCTGTTTACCATTTTTTAACTATTCAATTACATAACTATTTATTTTTATTTTACCTCTCTCGAGATACTACTAAACTATCTCATAGTGTTATCTTTAAAATATTATAATTAATTTTATTTAACATAATATCAACGCACATCTACTAAAACATTCTTGTTTCTGGAATTGTTATATTCTTATATAAAAAAGAATTAAACGTTTAATTTTATATCCTTTACTCAATTATATTAATCACTGGATTTTATACAAAATTGTTGGTCTTACTTTATAAAAATCAATATTTCACTCATAATGGGTCTTAATTTTCACAGAACACATCCGAAGTTCTCCTACGCTTCATTCAGATACAATCCTAATAAAATGAAACTATTTATATATTTTACAATTTATTCATAATGTTACATAACTAAATCCGAAATATGTATACCTGCATTTTTCACATCACTTTATTACTAGACCTCCAAGTCTAATTACATATTTAGTATTTTTTTTTTTTATATAACCGGTATTTACAAGTTTTTAATTACATGTATAATCGTGATAAAGGGTTCTTTGAAAATTAAAATAATACGATATTCCCAATAACTCGTTTAAAAACGGTTCTTGATTTTTAGGATAACTGCTTCTCTGTTTTTCAACTGCCAACTTTTCGCGATTAATGACTGGGAATAAACTGTTTCTCACATTTCAAAATGGTTTATTTCAATTTCAAATTAAAAAAACTTTTATATAACTTATGAATAACCGTCGTTGTGATTTTTGATGTCTGCCATTGTGGTCTCGGAATATTAGTTATATCATTAAAGTGATTTTGAATTGCATTTTATTTTTATAATTATTGTAATATTAGAAAGTAATCTATATACGTATATATATTTTGTTAGGTACACTTAATTAAAATATATTGAAATACGTGACAAAATAATAATAACATTTTGATATTAATATATGTTACGTCGCTACACAGTACATAATTATAACGATTGATGAGAAATGGAAACATTTGATATTCAACAATTACATTGACGATTATTTTTATATTTTTCGTTATTACACATTTTATTTTATTATACCAGCTATAAGCAGCATCATTGGAGAAAATAAAGGCCATAATATTTACTGTTAAAAAGTCTAATTTCAAGAAATAAATAATAATGCCATATTAGAGTATAATAATAAGTAAAATATATTATAAAATAAAGATAAACAAAAATAATAATATTAGTCATATATTATATAACGATTATTATTAGTATATTTAAAATTCCACAGTATAATTTTTAATTACCGGTTACCGATAAGCGATAAATCGGTTTTTGAATTTCTTAAAAAATGGGTTTTACTGTTTTTTTTTTTTGATTACATTAATATTTTACAATACATTTTATTACATTTATATACAATTATAGGAAATATAATACTCGAAAGCCAAAGTCCATGGACTTGTTGGACATCATAACGTTCATTTCTTTCAATCGGTACCTACTGTTTTGGTAAATATAAGAACAATTTATACTTCGTTAATAACTAATTAATTAGAACAAACGACTGATTTCGTTAAAGAATCTGAATGTGATCGTTTTATTTTTAAGTAAATATATTATTAATATATAATTTATAATAATATTTAAGCACGTTAATGTGAATGACTTTGATTTTTACGAACAGATTCAACTTGAACCTTCGAAACTACGAAATTGTAAAAATTAAAATCGATATACCTATTATAAACTACAAATTATGTACATTTTAAGACATCCGAACTTTATAGATTCTTAATTCAGTAGGTATAATTTTAGCAAGAATATATTTTTTCTTGTTATATATAATAGAGGTGGTTTTTTTTACCATAGACAAGGTTATATCTTTGGAAGTGTAAACATTTTTTTTTCAGTAATAATTTATTAAAGCAATTAGTGCAAAAGCCTGCAATAGTATTAACTCTAGTATGGTTAATCTAAGAAAAATAATAAATACTAAAATACTTAATAAAATACAGAATACCCTATACAGAATGATATTTTTTTTTATCGTGGGACAGTTATATCTCGGATAGTCAAATGAATTAATTTTTGTAAGTATTTTTTCAGAATTTTTAATGTATAATCCATTTTATATTATTACATGTTTTTAAATTTTTTTGTCTCTATCCCTTATTTGTTAAAACTATATCGACTTTCGATTTTAAAATGGCAACCTATGTTTTGAGTTATACATTCTTAAAGAATATAATTTTATAAGAATTTTCACGTTTGATATTTTAAATTCGATGAATATTATCCGAGTAATCAGCATTCAAATTTAAGATGCAATGGATTAGTAAAGTACTGTAGTACGTTAATATCAACATCCATTACGTAGGTATAATTTTTTTTTTATCAGTTTTACATTTGAAATTATGCCTTAAAAATAATGTAATAATATTCAAGTACCTTTCTACCTATACTCGTATACGGGAAAATAGAGAGAAAATCTAAAAAAAGTTCAAGGCGTAGAAAATATTACCAGCTCGTTTATGGATTCATAATGACGCGCATTAAACTGGAGGGTGGTTCATTCAATCATAGGGGTTAATCTTTTTTTAAAGCCAAATGATCATTTTCATACCGATAATAATTTGATTTTGTCTATTGAGATTATATTTCGGGGCTGTTGAGTTGCTATATAATATTATATAATGTATATACAATCATATTATTACTGTGACGTGTGTCTGAAGTTATTGTTATAACAATAATAATATATAGTGACGACAGACGGACGTATAATAAAACACGAATGATATCTATCTGTTACACTGTTACAAATACAAACAAAGGAATAATTTCTTACTCTTGTATGGCTGAATACGTTATGCGGGAGTCAGATGAGATATTATTACAAGTAATGAGGAAAATATAAGTCAAATCGAGCAGTTTTTTTAATTACTATTATAAATTTAAGTGACATAAGGGGAGGGTTTTTTCCCGTCAGTGAAGGTGAACCGAACTGTAACTGAGTTAAACGTAGTTGTAATAATAATTATAAATCTTAAAAAAAGTTTATAGAACAAAAACAAAATTAAAATTAAAAATACCATTTTTTTTTTCATTTTTCGTTCAAATACGTTTCATTTAATAACGTTAGGACAATAATAATTTATTTTATCCAATTGTCTAAATTTTCTGCGATAAACAACTTATAATAAGTCTGTTATCTTGCACTTTTAATTTCTAGCTATATAGTGACAATTGAAAACATTTAAGTCATTTATAATATAAACAACGATGTAAATTACAAAGAAAGTTTGAAGACGAGCTACGTATAAAGTTTTCACATCACGTAAAATATAATATTATTATATACAATTGAGCCAGTATAACTGGCGGATGCAAAAAACACTAAGGGGGAAGAACATTTTTTCAAAACGATCTTAAAAAAATAAATAAAATTCTATTTAGAACCTGTTTATTTATATATTATTTTTTGAGGTTTGTTTTTGAATGTTTAAGAATTGAAACTGATACATAAAATTGAATAATATATATTATTATATTAAGTTATGTTTTTTTAAAAATATTAAAAAACCATTTATACTTTCAATACAGACATTTTAGAATCTGTTTGAACCCTTTTTTATTTATAAGAATTTTAACTTTGAAGTACTATTACATTAAATATTTTACCTATCATAAAAGATACATAAAATATAAATTATCTGACAATATGTAAATTAATTCGTAGGTCATTATTGGGTGCATGTTAGATATTTTTTTGATGTTAAACAATATCCAATAAGCTTAGTTATAAATTTGTAGACGGTTTTTGTAAAGTTAATTTGTAATGCTAGACAATCCAAAGACTAAAATTGAATAAATTAAAAAGAACTCCAAAAATTTCAATAAGTGAATCAGTTTCAATATCGCGAATATTTTTTTAAATTTTATCGGTTCCGGTCATTGATTTCATTTTCATTTTCGATTACAATACCCTATTAAAAAAAATCTCATTATAAGTTACCGGTATTAACTAATTGGTTTGATAGTATTACATTGTAAGTTGATTGGCAAAAAAAAAATGTCGTTTAACTTTTATGTAATACGTATGTTTTACTCTTTTAAATTAATGGTATTGGTTATCAGTTAATCATTATAATATGTTAAAACTCTAATTATAATGTCGGTTTCAAAAACTAGTTTCAAGCCCGGGCGACAAGTCTTTGTGTTTGACATTTTTAAGCGTGTTTTGTACTTGTAACGCTAGGTATAAAATTGTGATTAGAAAATGTACAGTTGGATCAATGAATAATAAAAAGTATGTCACGATATCCAAAAAATGTATAACTATATTATTAGATAAGTTTTATAAATTCCTGTTAATATTACTGTAATTCGATAGAAAAAATATTGTTATTGTACAATTTTATTCTCGTTATTTTGATATCTCGTTAAAAGCCCATTATTTACGCAAAGGTAAATATATAATTGCATATAATATGCATATATAACAAAAGTAATGGTTCTCATACGCTACAAACCTGAATTTTGAAGGTACCTAAATTATACGTATTTTATATTTAACGTGTAGTGAAATTTTGAGAGGCGTAAGCAACGAGGATTTAAAGTTTGAATGTGAAAACGCGAGATGAATAATCAAATATCTCTGTCTGACTGACGGTTCATCTAACCTCATTTAACTTGAGAACAATATACATATATACTATATACTTACTACATACTATATATTATGTAATAATAGACTGTTTTATGCGTACACAATTCATCTTTGTTCTTTAATGTGATGATTTATATCTTTTCTCCGTTTGGAAAACATGGAAAAGAAAAAAAGTCAGTGATTGTCGACCGCGAGGGGTTCAACTACAATACTATCTGTGATGAGTAATTTACTTTTAAAAGATAATTTAATTGCCTTACACATTCTACTATATATAATTATTCAAATTACATTCACACTAACTAAAATTATTATCATCAATTTACTTTACTAAATTACTTCGAAAGTAACGACGTTACGAACTATGTTACTTTTTTTTAAATACAATTTCTACATTGATTATAGTTATTGAATTTGAATCTTAAGGCTAATTTTCTCCCAGAATATTTTTGATATTCCCTTAATGAACTTTTTATTTTTTTACAGTACAAGTGCATTTTTGAAATACATAATAATTCTTAAACAGTGTTAATTATATCAAAGAAAATGCTTACGAAATTTCTTTCTCCCATAAACCATATTATACATATTATATTCTATAAATATTATGTTTAATGAAATAATTTGTCTAGATATTAACGTGAACTGCATATCCGTCTGCTTATTGTAATGGACCTTATAGATTCCAGATGTTCGTTATATTTAATGTAACGTAATTATTCTAAAAAAAAAAACAATAACTCAGTTTTTTTAGTATAAGTTGATTTTATTTCCTCTTGATTCACATACGTGGTGTTTTTTAAAATATAATAATACATTTAGATTATTAGTTTAATTTTCACAAAATTTAACTATAGGTATAACAAAAAAATAAAAATAGAATATAGTACAAGTGTGTGATATTAAATAAATTCAAATTCAAAGTGTTAAATCTACATTCACATAGTCTCAATCGCGGAATAGTGATATCTTGAATCTACTCAGTAATGTTCAATCTAAATAAAATAAAAAATAAAGTAGTTGGTTATGAATTAATAATTATACCTATTAAAAATATAAGGTGTTATATTAGTTATAATAAAAGTACTACGGTAAAAGCTATGAGGTATAATGTGGGTGTTCAAAAATATTCGCAATTATTTTCTTCGGGTTATTATACCTTATTCCGTAATTAATTTTGGGCCGTGAATATAAAAAGAAGAAACACTGTCATCATTTAAAATATTATTTGTTAAAATATGTAATATACTTGATAATCTAAATCAGCAAGATTTAAAATATTTTATTAATCGAGAAAATTACGTATCACTAAATTACTTAAAAGCTTATAAACAGAGACTGCAATTATTTTCACTAAAAATATGGTAAATATGATACAAATATGCAAAGGAAAATGTTTAAAATATGAACCCTAATATGAATTAAAAATTACAAAATATGCCCCAATATTGTATATAATGTATATCTACTACTTTTTTAAGAAAAGGTAACTTTTCTATTTTTTGATTTAAAAAAAATATTAAAAATGAACATTCGATTTTGAGTACTAAAATCAGTGACCAAAAATTTTTATAACTGGGTTTAAATGTACATATTATACACCAATAAATTAAAAAATTGCACATTTGTCAAATCACAAATCACAATTTTTTTTTTTCATAAATAAATAACATTTTACCTTTTAAAATTAAAGTCAGTAAAAATTTTAAATCATAATTTGATGTGTTTATAATAATTTAAATAAAAATAAATAAAACAAAACTAGCAACGTTGGACATTTCAACATTGAAGTTAAGTAACAAAATATTTAACTATAAAAAAAAAAAATCATTATTTTTTGTTTACATAACAATTAATTACAATATGCTTTTCCATGTTTTCTGGAGTAATGTTCGTTCATTTTTCAGTTAATATCATTTTGTATGTACTAAAGGACTGTTCAACATCCACAAAAGTAATAGGTGCAAATTTCAAACAAGAACTTATCACTGGTGTCAATTTTGGTGGCAGGACACTTACTTTTTTTCGAAATAAAACATATAATATTTGCTTCAATATTTTAAAACCATAATATTTCTCTAGTAAATCAGAAATTTTCTGTTTTACAATTTTTAAAGTTTCATCAACAATTGCAGCTGGAAAAATTCATTGGAGTAAGCGATAAAAAAATCTATATACGTTTTTAAAATTGTTATCGGAGTACTGTTGGAATTATAATGAGTAGTTTTTTACCAAAAAAAATATGATGGTTGGAGGCCCCTTAATATTCACGATTAACGATTCCTGCTTTAAGCCCTTCCACCACAATAGAGATTACAAAGATTGTGCATTATCTTAAATTATGCATTTTTGTGATTCAAATCGGACAAATTACCACAGAATAGCTGTTCTCTTATGGAACACATGATTTCCAATAATATTTATTATCAGCTCCCATGCATTCAAGGTCCAAAAGTCATTCTTTTCGAAAACAAACGATTTCGAAAAATGAAAAAATGAAACCCTGATAATAATACATCTCACAACCGATGAACCAACAATTAATTTTCGTTCCTGTGACTTTCAAAATATACTCGATTATACTTACTTGAATGCACGGTTAATTTAATAAACAATTTAATATTTCTACGAATGTTAGGGAAAAAATTGTTTTAATAAAAACAAATATCGTCCGTCTAATTCGTAGAAGTCGTAATTCTAAAATGCTACATTTCTTGGAGAATAAAAAAACGTTTTATTATTTTTTTTATTTGGACATAGAGAACTTTTACGAAATATTTTATATTTTTTATAAGTATTCTCTATGAAGATATGACTTTTCTTTAATAATAATACAAGTATGTAGTTGCAACAATTTCGTTCTATTTTTATCAGTGTTTTCGTGGAAGAATAATATATTTTATTTGAGGCGGCATGGTTTTAAACGATGAGTTATTATTTGTTATAATTAAATAAAATATAATCATAAAATCGCATTTTTGGAGTTAGGACTTTTACGAATTATTAAATAGTATATGATATGAATTATCTTCTTACTTTCTTTCTTCTTTTTCCGGTCTCTATTACTCTGCAAGAGTTTTTGCCACCAATACTACATCATTCCATTTTCTCTATATCTTTTTAGTTCTCCACTTTTCTAGATCTTCTCGATCTTTTTATATTCCATAAGTCCACCTCTTCCGAGGGCATTTTCACTTCACTGCATTGTATATTCTAGCCATTTTATTCTCTAGATTTTTATAAACCTATTGACTGTCACTATATTAATTTCTTCCTGTAATTATAAAGGATATGAAATATAAAGTCTAAAAATAATCACAAATTATTAGGATTTGCCAATATATTTTGTCTTCATTTTTTTTCTTGGTGTTACATCATGTATTAACATATATTCTATTACATAATATGTAAAATATATAACTTCAAAAATAATTACTTTTAGATAGTAATTTTGATGCATTAAAGTTACATCAAATAATAAGTTGCAGTAATTTGTAAAATTCGTTACGTTACTACCCAATAATGAATAATATAATATAACATACCTATATAACACTACTATAATATTATTTTAAATATATAAACATATTTTAAGGATAATAATATTTACCAATACATACTAGATAACGATAGGTACATGATTTTCTAACAGCTGTTTTAATATTTCTATATATGTTACTAGTAATCGTTTAATAATTTGTTTCTTATTATTTATAATATATTCTATTTATTCTATATACTGATTTTATCGAATTTATATTTCGTTTTTAATAAATCATTTATAACCTAATAATGATAGGTAAACTAATGGTAACTTATAGTTGAAACTAGTAAGTAAATAATTGTATTTATATATATATATGTATATATTGTTATTTTCAATGCTGGGCAAGTTAATGATTTTTTTTAACTTAGTTAAGTTTAGTTAATAAAAAAAAGAAAAAGGTAAAAGTTTAAAGATAGCAATTTTTTTTCTTAACGATTGGTAAGTTAAAAGTTAAATTAAGTTTAAAAAAAATTCATTAACTTAAGTAAAGTTAATTTTTTTTGTGCGAGTCAATATAGCATTTGAAATATACAGGTATAATTAAGTATCTATTATTTTTTTTAAAACATTGTTATTTTTTTAGCTTTATGCATTTTAAAATTTTTTAAAATCATTAACATAATACTATTGAAAATACTACAATGTATTTATAAAAATTATTATTAAAATTAACAACAAATAGATTCATAAAATCGTTTAATTAGTAAGTACAAATGGAAATTGCTCAATGCAAATATGTTCATACCTAAATATTGTTTATTCTATACTAAATTTCTCAATTTATATTTTGGAGAGATTATTATTTAATATATAGCTAGGTACTCATGTTTTATTTATATTTCCGGCAAATAAATAATTCTTACAATAAAATAATTATTATAAACGACATGTACAACTTTTTTTTTTCATCCATTTTAACAATAGTAACAATTTGTTTTTTTTTCTTTGACTTTCTACAGGCCCTTCAGGCCCATTGCCGCAACAACCACTTATCCCCACTCACCTCTATCTTTTGCCGTTTCTTCCGCATTTGTTACTCCCGCAACATCTTCAAGTCTTCTTTTATTCTATCTGTCCATCTTTGTCTGGGTCTTCCTCTGGGCCTCTTTGTATTTGGTTTCCAAGGAGTTATTTGTCCAATTAGTACTTTTGATCTCCATACATGTCCGGCCCAACCTATTCGCACGCTTTTCAAGATCCCAACAATGCTAGGTTCATTATATAGTTCTTCTAGGTTTTTATTGTTTCGTATTTCATATTCCCCTTCATTGTTTCTCTCTGGGCCAAATATCTTCCTCAATATCTTTCTCTCAAATACTTCTAACTTTTTTCATCAGCTTTTGTTGTCGCCCAGGTACTGCTTGCGTACAGAGCTACTGGTTTAACTAGAATCTTATATAAGATTACTTTGGATTTTCTAGATAATAGCTTTGACTTGAACAATGGTATCAGTCCATAGTAACACCTGTTTGCTGCAATGAGTCGTATTTTAACTTCCTCGTGGCTATTCGCGTCTTCGTTGATATCTGCACCTAAATATTTAAAATTTCTTACCCTTTCAAAGGTGTGATCATTTACTTTTAAGGAGTCTGTTCTGTGATTTTGTCTAGATACTATCATGTATTTTGTCTTTGTCTCATTAATTTTTAAGCCAATCTTTTTCCCCTCCTTCATTAAGATATCCACTGTTTTTTTGAGGTCGTCATCTGTTTCGGCTAATAAGATTATATCATCCGCATAAGCCACTGCTGTTAGATGCTGATTGTCTTTTATTTCTATGCCCTTGGCTTGGGACATTACTATCCTCATGAATGATTCAAGGGCGATGTTGAACAGAGCAGGTGATAAAGCATCATCTTGTCTGAGACCAGTCGTTACCGGAAACTCTCCGGATAAATCTTCTCTAAAACTGTTTTTACTTTTCGAATTATATGAACACGCTTTTATTAGTCTGGGTAACTTGGCTGGTATACCTAACTGGCCCATGACTTCCCATAATTTGTCTCTGTTTATTGAGTCGTACGCTGCTTTGAAGTCAATAAACAGTAGATGTATATTTTTATCGAATTCATGACTCTTCTCAGTAACCTGTTTTAGTATGTGTATTTGATCTATTGTTGATTTCCCTTTCATAAAATCAGCTTGGTATTCTCCAATTATTTCGTTGGTGTAAGGGTTGATTCTGGTCAGTAGTACGTTAGATAGTAGTTTATATGTTGTATTGAGTAGTGAGATCCCTCTATAATTTTCAATCTCCATGATGTCTCCTTTTTTGTGACAGGGCATATAATGGATATACGCCATGCTTCGGTTATCTCTTCATATTCCCAGATTGTGTTCATAAGTTTGTGGAGTTGGTTTAGCAGACCTTGGCCTCCCTTTTTGAGGCTTTCAGATACTATTTCATCATCTCCCGGTGCTTTTTCATTTTTTAGTATATTTTCCTTACTTTACTTCTTCTTCTGATGGTTTTTCACACAGCTGTTCTACAGTATAGTGTATTCAAGTGCAGTAATATTTTCATTTGGTTGATTCAACAATTTTTCAAACATATCTTTAAATTCACATGCAATTTCTTTGCTCTCTGTTAGTAAGAATCTATCATTTTTCTTCATTACAGTTGGTCTAGTTTTAAATCCATGTTTCACTTCATTTGCTTTTTCGAAAAATATTTTGGACAATAGACACAATATGAAATCAAAATGTATCAATTATTTCAAAATTAACTTAACTGAGTTTTAATTAAAAGTATCTCATTATTTAAAAGGTTATAAAACCAAAATTAAGTCAAGTTAATAAAAAAATAAAATATAAAAAGTTAAGTTAAAAGTAAAAATTAACTTAACTTCGAACTCAACTTTTAACTTATTAACTGGTTAATGCCCATAATTGGTTTTTATTTTAATATGTTAATTTTTTTATTATACGTTTTTAAATTATTTTATAAAACTTTTAAAACTATAGATAGTGAATATTTTAAAAACAAAATTTTCAATTCAAATATATAATATTAAATATAATTCTTACTTATGTTGATTTATCAAATATTTTTTAAATTCTATTAATTAAATGTTTGTTATATTATTATTATAAGTGATGTAAACCCTGATAATAGATAAATACAACGATTTTTATAATTAAAAATAATAAGAGGTTTAGTATGAAATTATGTAATTGATATCATAATTTTATACGTAAATCATATCCTGTGGCGATTTTGGACCTGAGTGTATAATACACGTTATAATGCGTAATATCATCATAATCTGAAATCAATCTACCTGAATATCATAGTGATGGATGGAAGATCAGGATCTGGATTTTGATAACAGTTAAGTGTTGATAACAATTTTGATAGATATTTCAAAGTCATTTTTAGTGAATATTTTACAACTTATTAAATGTGTGAACTATTTAAACACATTTTCTTAAAGTATATCTATCGTAATGATTTTTGGCAATTAATTAGTAAATTGTTTGATGGTTTAAATGTGTTTCGATATATTGTACGATATAAGAATATCGCGAGGATAAAATTATAGCTTAACAAACATTGTGTAATATAGCTATGTTTACCGGAGAACGAGCGAATACAATTTACGTGTTAGGTTGCTAGATTTTGGCTCGGGCGAAAAGTTCACTTGATCGTATTTTATGGCTTTATAGGACGACGACGGCGACTTATCGTCCGAGCGCATAGTAGTAGCAATTAAACATAGTAGGAAATAAATTTCTATCGGTTTAATTGCATTTCGTTCGTTGGATATTTAAATAAATCAACTATGTTAATGAATTGGGCTCGGAAAACGTCCTATTCGAATATAATGTTTAAGAAACAACTTCGGGATTTATATGTTTATAGACTGAGGTTTGCAAAAGTTTGCAAATCAACTTCGAAAATAATTACGATAAATATATAAAATATATAATATTAATATTATAAATATATTTTATTTTTTTTTTATTATTTAGCTTTTAGTAATACTATTACAGCTATTATAAATATATTATTGTTTACCTTTATATTAGAGACGGGTCAAACCTATCGGGTATTTCAAATTGTGTGCTAACCGGACTATTGGTATATTTGATCAGGTTACACATTTTAACAATTCGAAATTGATTTCAAACTGAACTACGAATTTATTATCATATTTTGTATGAAGTCAAAAACTTTATACCTTATAACAAATGATTCTGGATATCTCGGTATAAATTACCAAAAAAGTCAATGATAAAACGCTTATATCACGGGTAAGTTTTTCTCGGACAGGGGCTGCTTCAGTGACTTGTTAAGAGGGCTATGGCTAAAAGTTATATAAAAAAGATATTTTTTACAATTAAAATAATATTTTTTTACATGGATCCGCTACTGTGTCCAGGTCATATTTTTATTTTCACTTTTTTGACGAGATCATATGAATAGTTTGGTTTGGATTTACAAATATTAGAAAAAGTCATACTAGAAAATGTTCAATTATATCAAAATTTGTATCATAATTTTTATCGAAACGTAAAGCGAAAAATACGGACTCGTCAATTTGTTTAACAAAATCATCAAGTATTTCCCAGCACTCTATCACGATGTGGGTTAACATTATTAATTTGAAATATTTAATAAAATACAATAAATCGTGTATTACAGTTCTTTCGAGGAAGATAAATAAGTCTTAAAATGAACGTTTTTTTAGGATAATAGGACATAAGTCAACAAAAATTAAAAAATATTCAATTTTGTTATTAATAATCTTTTTACAAAATTTAAATTGATTTCATAGGAGCTGTGTATAATATTACCCTAAAAATACAGAATTATTCTTATTAAGCTGTATTTAGTAATACTATCTCCAATTTGAGTTTCGACAAAATATAAGGTTGATCATTTGTGCTACGTTTGTACCGGTTTGTACTAAAAATGTGTACTAAAATCGTAAAAATGTTATAATCATTTTTCAGTGAGGGAGCTGGACACACGCCCCATTTTTATATTCGGTTTTAATGAGTTCTATACAGGTAGTTTTGGAAACATTTTTAAGTTGAAAATTTTATTTTTGGTTCTATGTTTACACTTAAAACTTGTATATAGCATATTGAATTTTTATTTTATAGCAGTATAATATATTTCGACTCACAAATTTTACGTATGTGCGATTCAACGGATATTTTTTTTAAAAATTAAAACCTATTTTTGAAACTTAATTCAAATAGATTTTTTAAATTAGTTTTGATGAATAAACTACAGTTCTATTACAACAATTATCCTACTTAAACAATTTAAATTATTGTAATTTGTCAGTTTTTGGTTTACAGTAACAGTTCATACGTCAAACTTATTTAAAAAATTATCTAATCCAAAGTATGAAAAACACTCATTTATTTTGTTATTTTAATATTTTATATATTTTAAATTTAGTCAATTTTTGACATTTGATTTAGACTAAACAAATTTGTTTAGAAAACGTATTAACTTAGCTGAATAATTATAAAAAGTAGCGAATAAAGTTTAATTTAAGTCAATGAAAATTTTAACTAGTTAAGTTGATGAAAGTAAAATAAAATTGTTAAAGTTAAAATTTGTAAAGTTAAATTGTTCAACAAAATTTAAATTTTTGAACTAGTTAATGCCCACTTTTGTTGTATAGTACCTATCTAATATCTATACACAGATTATAGGCGTGTGCACAGGTGCAGCAGAGTGTGTTTTCGCTGCGCCTGACCAGACTAGTTGAGCCGTTTAAGTTAAATTTACGGGTAGGTGGATCGGTGGTTTTCAAAAATACTCGAGTACTTGCGTATTAAACTGTTAAATGTTATATGAAAGACCTACACTATACAGAGTGTCTTACGATATTATCAATTGAAAAATTTTATTGAATTTATTTTGATAAAAAAAAAATTGACCAAAATTTTGCCATTATTTTTAAAAAAAATTTTCAAGTAAGTTAATTTTTTTACTTATTTAGATAATTTCCTTGATCATAACAATTTGAATCTATATTGCAGGCACTATAGATTGACTTTAATACATACTTTATTAGTTACAATTACAGCAGTATTAAGATTACTTTTCAACATCATTCTTTTCAGCGAATTTCGGATCCTTGCCCGTCGAATGTAGTTGGCGTAACATGTACCGTCGGCGGAGACGCGAGGTCGAAGACGCAGTGAGTTTTTTGCGCTGTCCGCCAATCATTTGCTGGATTTCCGGGTCGGCTGCCTGATCGGTCGGGTAACCGCCCACTGTGCAATAAACGGTCCCGAAAACATTACATAGAGGTTTACATGAAACGTGTAACATTGCACTCTGTGTTACTATTTCGTTAAATTAACATCTATGTAACTGCAAATTCAATAAACGTCTATTTAACATCAACATTTAACCTCCTATCAACAACACTTTATATTTGAACATGTGACGTTTCATTGTGACATATATGCAACATCAAGTCAACGTTCCAATATATTTCAGGTACATTAATGGTGTTCAAATAAATGGTAAAATATTACAAAAAAGAATAATCAACCGTTAGGTATCGAACCGCAACCATTCACTGAACTATGATTTGGGGACCTATTGAACCTGACGCCTTAACAACCTACCTACCTACACAGATGTTAAATATGGGAAATAAGGGTACACCTATATGAATAGACAATCGGAATCTTAAACTACGAGTTTCAGATTAAACTCGTAATTTAAAATCAATCAATTAATCCTGTAATGTTTAATACTCATATTATATTTTATTTATATATTAGTATTTATATTTATAATGATTATCAATTTTCACGCTTACCTACTTTTATATAATATAAAGAATACCTTATACTATTTATACTTTGTATATTTATATTATTAAATAGAAAAACAAAATAAAATAAATAA
>JAIPRL010003978.1:0-42058 GCA_025469235.1 Pemphigus obesinymphae | reverse complement strand
AATATAATATATTTATAAATGAAAAAAAAATAATGTCAATGACTTGAAATCAGTAGGTACCAAATATTTCCTTGGATACTCAATTTCTTAATGACCTCTCCTCCATTTATAGTAACTACCAATACTATTTCAAACAAGTTTAAAAGGCAAATATTACTGTGAGAGTAAAAGTTGCCTGAGCTAACTGTAACAGGTGATTTTTACTTCCTCAATTATGTTTACTGTTAATATTTGTTAAATTTAAATTAATTTATGACGTATAGCTTCATTCTTCATATGTTCAATATTTTCATTAATTAAAATAACGTGATTTTATAAAGACATTATAATATAATATATTTAATATTTTTCCGGATAAGAAAAAATATTAAAGGGCCCCATATTATAACCTAATCTGCTCGCAATTTTCTTTCGTGATAAATAAATAAAAGTATACAATGGTAAACTACAAACTAAATTTTAATTTTAAAATTAATGTTATAAATCCAACTTACGAATTTATACATTATGGATTTAGAACTAATATTTATGTTATATTTTATTATATTTTTATTTTTATTTTATAATCTTTGTAATTATATTATGTTACAGATTTTTATTGAAAATACCCTTACGTGATCAAGTAAAAATGTATATGAAATAACTACTTGTACATGGTGTATTGATATAATTTATTGATAGTATAAGAAGGAGATATTATAATAGAAATGATAATCTGAAACAATGCTTATCGATGTATTCAAAAACGGTAGTAGACGTTTTTTTTATTCCTATATACTATATTGTAGAGTAAAAATCGCCGGAAGTAAAAATCACCGGGAGTAAAAATCGCCGGCTTAGCTCAGGCGATTATTACTCCCGGCGATTTTTACTTTGTACTTGAGTAATTATTATATATTATAGAGTGAATATATTTTTACTCTTTAATATGGAGTATAGGAATAGAAAAATGTCTTCTACCCTTTTTTTGAATACATGGATAAGCCAAAGTCTACATTCTATTTTTAATTTTGTTTATTATCAACTATTATAATATCATAATATTGGTAGTATGAAAATTAAAAATAGAGTAAATTCAACGTTTTATTTAAGAAAACTTTTTTTATGAAAGATTTAACAGATAGTTACAATACCTATTTATTATTTTATTATTTATTCTATTATTAAGTTTGAGATTATCATTTCTATTATATCTCATTCTTATACTATCGATTAATTATATTAATACACCATGTACAAGTAGTTATTTCATATATTTGTACTTGATAAGTATTATTTGTAAATTTAAATTAATTATTTAGCATTTTGAATCGCACAATTTTCCCGGCGATTATTACTGGGGAAGTAAAAATAGGAAATTATTACCAAATTATTATCATTTGTAATCATTTAAAAATAATTACAAAAAGACTGCCATGGTCTTGGCCTTGGTCTTGCTTTGTGCATCACTAATAATGTTCAAAAATTAAATAAAAAAAGTTTAAAAAATGGTATTTAGTTATAAATTGTATGCAAGATCTATATTATAGAAAAAACTATTTCGATTTTTCTTTGTTCTCCAGACATTCTCTCCTTGACTGGAATATAGATAATTAATATGCGTATTTTAAAGTTATAACCTGCACAGAGTATGTACATATTATACATAATAGAAGGTATATGTATACCTACATATATATATACGTCCGTGATACATTTTTACAAATTAGGTCAATAATAACATGGATTAAAAGTTAAATTTATACAAATATTTCAAAAAATATTACGGTACTGGTTCAGGAGACGCTTTTTTTTGCATTAGCTATAGTCTCCCCTGCAAATATATTCCACTTTAACCACTGCCTGCAGTGACGTATATGCGCTCTTACCGACTTTCGACGGGTCCTCCTCATCCACCCGAGCACAAAATGTTTTCAAAATAAAATACAATCGACAAAACACGAACGTGTTCTTTCGTGTTCGTACACCTGCACGCATTCCTACGTTATGTAGACGAATATATAGTATAGGAATACCTGTATAGTGTGTTACCGAAGGGTAACACTCGGGGGCGAATTTGAGGAGGGAGCGACGTGGCCATCACCCCCATCGAAATCTTTTTCGAGATTTTTTTCCATAATTTGAGAAGTATAAAATTGATTTTGAATAGGGATTTTCCCTTTATCTCCCGATTATCCCTGTTCGCCTTCCCCTTAAATGAGCTTCGGATCCACCCCCGGTAATACTGAGAAACGTGTTGGTACTAAATAATTGATCGATATTACGAATTGGAGTCCCGGCCTTTTTACTCTAATAATTTATAAATAGTTGATAAATAATTATAAATATTAAGAGGACAAGAAATTATATAAAAAATATATTTTGAAAACTTCATTGCAAATTCTTTAGATATAATTTACATTTGCATAAATAGTATCTTAAGTCGAAAACTAAGAAACTAAAATCTTCTGCAAGGTAACCTGCAATAAGATAAATATATAAATATCATATTATATATAGGTATTGGTTTGTAAGTTGTACCTACATACTATTTATATAGAACATTATTAATTAATCTTTCAACTTTTTACATTCATTCTCTTAATGAGTATAAGTTAGATTTCATTCAGAATCATTCTTAGAATACAATGTTAGAAATTTTTCATTGTTTATGCTTTTTATCTACATACATATATATATACATATATAAATAATAAATACAATGTATCAAGGCTGAACATTAACGAGTTATAAGTTAAATTAATTTTAATTAAGTAACCTAACGCGTTACTTTTTTTAAAATTAACTTTTAACTTAATAAGTTATTTTTTTTTAAAAATGTAATCACTTAACTTTATATAAAACTAAATAAATTAAGTTAAATTTTGTCCGAAGAACAATGAACATTTTCTGAATGAGCTTTTTACTTTTTAATATAGAAAATTTTACTAATTCTACTATTTAGATATACTATCGTTTATACTTTATATACAAGAAAATATGATTTTGAGAAAACTATAGTACCTATTACTGTGATTGATGGGTCTCATTATCTTCGAATTATTTTCATAATATTTAGTTGTCATGTATTTTTTTTGAGGGGGGGGGGTGGAAATTTACATATATGATAAACCAAAGTTTGATATTAGTTAAATTGTAGTAAATTTTCGTTTTATGGCTCATGCGACATAGGCGAGTTAATTAGTTTTCACGTCGAAACTGCCAATATTTTCATGTTTATCTATATTTTATTAATTGTGTATTTACAAAATTTTAAATATATTAAGGAGATCGGAGATGAGTACCTATTACTGTCTGTTTCATATTAATATATTTAGTGTAAATACAAAAAAAAGCATTTTCTAATTTTGTTATTGTTAATTACAAATGTTAAATTTTTTACTAAGTTAAGTAACATTTTTTTTCAAAATTAACATTTAACTTATATAAAGTTAATATATAAAAAAAAAAGTTATATTAGTAACTTTTAATTTAACTCAACTTAATTTTTTTTAAATAACTTAACTTAACGAGTTGAAAAAATTCGTTAATTTTCCCAGCTTTTCAATATATGACCTGTTATATTTTACCGTACATCGCAGATAGCTATAATATCATAGCAAAATCTTACGGGAGACTTATTGATATTCGAAAACTAATCTTCGCCGCGATAATGTGCACACATCAAATTTACCAGTTTAGGAATATCGGACCTGGTAATTTACGTTGAATAGCATAATATATGTATGTCTGCATAATATATAATAATATACATATATATATATAATGGGTCAAATACACAATGAGGTCATCGATATTATTTAATTCATTTTTATGTCATACAGGTTCTCCGTCCTACACAGCGATACGGTCTGTGGACCATGTAAGTATATTATATATATAATTTTTGTATTTTAAATATAATAAAACTCGCAGGATAATTTTAAAAAAATCGCATTCGCTGGAAATAACCTTTAGATACTAATATTATCAGATGCATTTGTTGGAAATAACTAAAAGTACAATAACATTTTAGAAAATGGGTAGGTGTAATTGAGTGAAAACATATTTTTTTAAATATAATTTAATTGAAAAAATGTAGTGAAAAAAATAAGAAAAAAATAATTGCAATACCAATCGTAAAGAATGTAAATAGTTGGAAAATAATTATAATGTTTAAAATATTAGTATTCTATATTAGGACATACCAAAATCTATATTAATGAAAAAATCCTGGAATTCTAAACATTGGGTTAGTATAGAAGAACATGTCAACGAAAAACAAACGAAATTATTTTTTAAAGTGATTTTAGAGTAAAAACTCCTATATTATGAAATATATAAAGAACAGTATTTTTGAGACGATTTCGTCGGTATTTTAATAAATATTAACTATATTCATTAAGTTAATGTAGATACCTAATTAAAAACAAAAATAAAAATAAGGATTTTTAGTACGTACAATAATGAACAATGTAATTAAAGTATCGTGAAACAACGATCAGATCGTCTCTAAAATATTATCCCAAAATTTTTTTTTGTATATTTTTCGTAAACATGTTTTGAACATATGTCTTGATTATATAACAATAAAAAGTGGTGCGGGTATAGGACTATTTTAACATTACTTTTAAAATGTATTTTAATATTTTTTAATTCTTAAATTTTCATTATTCAATATATTTCTTAAAAATTGTCTAGTCAGAACCCATTAAAGATGAATGGTCGGGCGTCCTTTTAATATGAAATTATATCATTCGTTAATCACTATAATATTGTTCACCAACACGGTTATAAATTATAACCTAAAATCTATACAATAAAATAATAAATAGATAAATATTATACTCGTATAATATATTAGCTAGGTATTTATGCATACCGTGTTCATGATGGAAATAGTGAACTATTATTAATAAAAAAAAAAGAGTAAAACAATATTTATATATAAAATATTACACATAGGTACACCTAATATTATAAATTAATAATTTCAAGAAAAATTTTTCCACCAGGTGTTAATATAGGTACTTACTATATTTTTATATTTAAAAAATGTCTATTCTAGAAAATCAGGTGTCTTGAATTTAATTTTTGATATATTTATAACTTCCCGTATTATCAACATAATATGTACCTGCCTTACCTTATATAATTGTAATTATTACAATTATTACTTTATATTAATTGCCTACCTTATATAATTTAAGGAATGCTAAAAGTTTAAAATTACAATTGAAAAAAAGATTTTTCCCTTTAATTTAAATTGAGATAAAACTGAAAATTATGTCGGTTTACGTTAGATCAGGATTTTAAAATTTTGATATTGTCCATCATACATCATAGATTTGCTGGAATTTTACACCACCTAAAAAAATGTTTAACAATAAAAAGTTAAAATTTTGAAATTTTAAACTATTTTGTCAATATAGGTGCCAAACATTTATTTATTTTTTACAATTATTTTCCTAAATAATTATTAAAACAAAATAAAACATAATAAATAAATTTATTAAAAAAAAAAAACTAAACACTACTAAACTTTTTCTAAACGTAAAATATTAATAAATTATAAATTGTTTGTTTAATATTTGATGTACTCGTATATAGGTATTATATAATATTAATATTAAAAAAAAATATTCTGAATCAGAATAAAATTAATATAAATTGCTATATAAAAATATTCGTCCAGATATAGATGGTGGAAGTTGGCCCCTTCGATAATTGGACTGGATGGTGTACTATAATTATTATTTAAAATTTTTAAGCAAAGATAAATCATTGCATTATCGAAAAGTTATTCTGTGTAAAGTTTGGTCCCTATAATACATATATATTAAATCGGTAACTACATAATATGACAACTTTATTTATTATTTTAATATTTATAAAAATATCTATTATAAAGTGTAGTTTTCTTTTACACTTGAGATAACTATATTGGCCTCTTATACCAACTAGAACGAATTTACTCTAAAACAACAGCTTCCTTTTACTGAAAAAGTACAGCATAGGTAAAAAAACATGAAAAAAATCACATAATTTTAAAACCAATATATTCCTTGCTTCACTTAATATTTAAAAAGCGGAAAAAAATATTCATTAAAATGAAAACAGTAAAAAGTATATATTTCTTGTAAAATATGGATAAATATCTTCAATAATAATTATAGGTATTATTAAAATTAAATATGAACAAAAATTCATTAAATTAATTGAGAATGTTAGTGTTTTATGTTAAATGAATACATATATTATTTGATATGAACACAACTCTCAAAGAACTTATCATTCAAAATGAATTAGGAAGTATAAAATGAGAAAAGTCAGTAGGTACCTATATATCTAAATATTTGGTTTTAAATATTCAAAGATAAAATAAAAGTTACAGGTGTTTCTAAAGCAACATCCATACGTATACCTATTATTATTGAATCGAAACGTGATCGAATGAATGTAAACAAAACAAAAACAAAACAAAATACTAGTTATTTAATAATGTCATTATTGTGTAAGTAATCATAAAAGTATTTATCATTATTGTTGTTATCTTCATTTATGGGCGTGCGCAGACCTTCGTAAACAAACGGGACGGAATTCTCAAATCCCAAAATTATCTTCATTAGGTAATTAATTAATTTTCGAAATATCTGAAATTAAATTATTTATTTTACTTTATTGAAATGCTTTTGAATAAAAATATATTTTGTTATTTTAGAGAAATGGTAAAATTAAAATAAAATGGTGTGAAAAACAAACCGGTACCATAATAGTTCTGAACCAAAAATAATATTATAGGTAAGTAAAATGTATTATTTTTTATATTTTATATTTTAAATTTTAGTATTTTTTATTAAAAATGTTACTATATACATACCATACTATACAATATATCATTAATTATTATTAAAAACCGAATTTAATAGAAATTGCAACTTTTTTTCTGTCATTATATAAATAAAATCTGATCTGCACGAATCGGACTTTACAGTGTATTCCTATTTAATTTTATATGGTATTTTTTTTCCAATTTTCAACGTTTTTGCAATTTTCGCAACTTTTGTGTACTTAAAATGTAAATTTTTATCGGTTCCCTATTACTATGTGTATCGTTTTATTGTAATTTAACATATTTTAATTGCAATTTTGATATATTTTTAGTGCAATTAAATCCGGTACCTATTTACTTATGATATTATGATAATTGTTTTTATTAAAATTTACAACAGTTCAGCTTCCATATTATAACACTACATAAAATAATATATCTAGTATAAATATTTACTACGGAATATTATTTTCATGTTTTACCGTCGATGACCTTGGCGTGATTTACGATTAATCGAGGTTAGGTACTTAATTTGTTTGACGATTCTGTAAATATTTGCACGACATGTGACAATAATTGACACCAATAATTATGTATAACAATATAATATTGTACCTCAAAACTTCAAACTATAGCTTATAGGTTATACTATTATCTCGTTAATTAAATGTGTATTTATCTAATATGTACCTACCTAATATACCTATACTTTGTATAAATATTACTACATATTCAGGTATTATATTGTATAATTTAAATGAAATTCAAGTGGAAGCGAATTAAGTGTGATACTTTATTTATACGTAAATAAAGTAGATACCTAAATGTGATTTACTCGAAATATATATTAGTATTATTTATGCATAATATATGCCTATATATATACTGTGGTTTTATTTATCGCATATTTTTCGGTAAAATTTAATTTAGTACACGTGTTTTGAAAATCTGGCAATCGATCGGTATAGTAATATGATCTCCGCCGATATACTTGGATGTAGATTTCTTTACTCCGGGCATATGTAAACGTGTTCGAGTATAGAATATTGCGTATTACTGTCATTAAGTTTTCGAAAATCACTGCGAAACGAAAATGAAAAAACCGTGTACTTATATTCCATCAGATCAAAATCTAGAATCATTACTCTCGAGTTTTTAAAACGTTTTCTTCGCCATATTCTATTACACATTACGATTGTAATTAGGTACATATACTATATATAGACACCTATTATTTGTGTCATGTTCATGGAATTACAATTTTTCGTTTCAATAATATTTAATGAATTTCCAAATATTAAAACCAAAATAACAATTTAAATTCTTTAAATTTTGAAAAAAAAAAAAATATATTTTTTATGAATTTAAATAGAGATGGTATTTATTATTGTTATTACAATATTTTATCTATAAAGTGATAAATATATATATATATATATATAACAAATAATTACGAACCAAAATAATATTATTTAGTTCAAGTACCATCAGGCTTCACACGTAAGCGATATCTTCTTTTCAATTCTTGTCCATATTTACTCATTAAGGCTCTTACAGCAGAAAATGTATAATGTAGACAATTCTATGTATGGCATATATTTTTTATTATATATAAATGAACATTCGTATGTGTGAACCACAATCACCATAAATTTTTTTCTAAATTTGTCCCATAAACTGATTTTTTTTAGTTTTTTCAATGGTCTAATATAAATGTAGTCAAAAGATTTGTATTCATTAAACTTTTTACTAGGTTATGTATAGCTGTATAGGAAATAATTCATGCACATATTCAATACAATAATTGGACCTCGAGAAATACGTAAACTCATCTTTTACTCATTAGTCTAAAAACAAGAAAAATAACAACGTGCTCTAATAGCCCAAACATCCGTTGTAATAATTAAATACATATTCTTCTCCTTCTTCCATTCGCTCTCTCTCACAACTATTTGAGGTCGGCCACCCTAGTCTTCAACTTCCAATTACCCTCATTCTCATCATTTACACCTGTCCACCTCATATCATTCTCTATTACATCCTCTACCTCTTTTTTTGGTTTTTCACTTCCCCTCAATCCTCTATCATAAATTTTCTAGCTTTATCTATGGCTAAATATCAGGTATGATAACAATATTTACGTTTTTGTCAGTTGTGTCATTCATGGGATAAAAACAGAAATCGTGACGCCAACTACCGAGTATTTTTAAACGTATATCTATATATAATTAATTTTATCGACAGATGAAGTAGTACACATGCGCAGTTCAAATTGCTGACATACTTGGATATTTAGCGATGGCAATATCAATCTATTCTCTCTCATTATTCTCCACTATTAGAGCCATTTCTACGCTACCCTTTGTATATTAATTTTTTTATTTTGTCTTTTCTAGACATCCCATTCATCCATCTTTACAGTCTCATCTCTGCCACACTCATACTCTAATCTTTTTTCCTATCCACTACCCAACACTCCGATCCTTACATCATTATTCATTATACATGCAGTATTTGTATTTGCAGACCTAGTACTTTTTGCTATTTTTTATACAATTTACCTTTTATCCTGATTGGAGATCTCAATCACCACAAAATACCTGAAGCTTGTCTCCACGTCATCTATCCACACTTAATTCTATATGATTCATGTCTTCCTCAAAACCTTAATTCTTCTGCAGAACGGATCCTAAATACTTGAATCTTTCAACCTAATCCACTATATCTCCATTCAACTTGATTAAGTGCTTAATTTAAAAATACCGTATTCCCTTTCCTCTAAAATCATATGCTTTATATATTTTGTTTTACCCCAATACATATAGTTTTAATCATTTTTTTTCAAGAATTTCTCTCCACTCTTTCAGTCCACCGTTCACTTTCTCAACACTATCACCAATAAAACACTATAACATCTGCAAATATCATGCACTACGGTGCCTCACTCTGTATAACCTTTGCTATTTCATCCATTACTAGTAAAAATAAATAGACTCAAAACTGAACCCTGGTGCACTCCTACTCTGACCTTAAAATCCACAGTTTTCCATAGAAACTCTTAATCTTTGTACTTGCCCCTTCATACATGTCTTCAATTATATTCACGTATACCTTTAATAACACTTTTTCATTAATAACTATTTAAAAATATCTTTAGGAACCCTATCATACGCCTTTCCTAGTTCAACAAATACCGTACATAACTTCTTCTTCTTTTATCTATACTTCTCTACTAGTTACTACAAATACAATTTTTATTTTTTTCAGGCTTCATTTTTGACCTTCCAGGTATAAACGCGAATTGATTTAACTAACCTAATTAATTTCTTACTTCTTAATCTTTTATCTATTACATCTATTACCTTTTCCTATTATTACATTAGGTATCTTTTTAAATCTTCATACATTTTATCCCTCTACAATTTTCACATTCCTATACATCTCCTTTACCCTTAAATATTAGTACCACACAACTCTTACTTCATGCCTCCGACATTTTCTCTTCAACTAGTATTTTATAAAATAACTGTCAGTCACTTTATAAAAAAAACACCATAATGCTTTCCATACTTCTACTGGTACACTTCTATACACCCCTAGTATTCTTTCCTTATTAAATCCATCATACCCAAATTCCACTTAACTTAATGTACTACCTTTCTCGAAAATTCCTCGTTTGACCCTTTAACTGCTGCAGTACATCAGACGAAAACATACCGAAAAATCAACAAAAATTAAATTAATTTAACCATGGAAAAATACGCTTTTATCTTGATTTCCTGATTTATGAGAGACATTTCAAATTTTTCTCATTTTTATTGCTTCCCAAAGTGGTCGCCCTGCGAAATACCATATTATAAATACCGTTGTTAGCACTTGTTATTCGAATATTATTTTTATAAAACGTAAAAGAATTATTTATATTAAATAGGCTACTTAAAATGATAATGTGAACAGTGGTGTTTTATTATTTTTGTTAAAGTAGGTATGCATTAATGTGCCATGTTTGGTAGCCCCTAGTCGTACGATTTTAAAACTTGAATATCTGTAAATGAATTTTGTTTTATTAACTTTAACATATGATATATCATGTATATAATTTAGTTGCAATAAAAGAAATATACAAACTATCACAATACCTTAGCTGGGTTATAAATAAAAAAACAGTGCATCAGTGAAAAGGTTAATAATTCTTTAAAATATACTTTCCATCTGGTCACCATCTTGTCTTTTGTCAACACCCTCCTATACTCATATTCTATATACCATACATTTTTTAAATCTTTGGGTTTTTATTCTCCTCCCTTAGCCAGCTTGTACACCCTTACTCCCCTTCGTTTGTTCTTAATCTTTCATACAACTCATCATATTTCTCTAATTTAGTTTTACTCACTGTACTTTAAGCTGCTTTACATATTTTTTATACTTTACCCATTCATTAATCTCCTTAGTTTTCTGTCATTTCTAAAACTGTGTTTTTTTCTTTGATATTGTGTCTTTTACTTCTATGAAATATGTACGTATAATTGAAATAATCAATACAATATTATGTTTGCGTGACATTTTACCAGATCGCACGCCCTAAAAAAATCATTTATTTTATGTTAGGTTAGGTTGTTTATATTTTATTTTCATCTAAAAACACGTAACTATACCCAAAAAAGGATATATTTTTTTTTTTTTATTTACAGCTATTACATATATATATATTATATAGGTATTATGTTTTATTTCAATGCAATGCGCTGGTAATCTCACGATGAAACCAAAATTACAATTTAATCTATTTGATGAAAACTAAAATGTAATCTGTTTTAATTATATTATGTTTTTATATATCTATTAACAACGAGATATTGATATAAATTTATAACATTCAAGGTGATCAATCGAAAACTATATTATAGTTCATGGTATATTGATATAAACATATCAATATAATAAAATGTCTAACATAGCCATCATTATCTAAGATTATTATCATTTCTGCGTTGTTTAGTATTTGGGCAGATACAGTGGTGTAACTAGGACCATTTTTTGGGGGGTGATACACTGATATCAATATTATTTTGTCACAAGGTTATCAGCATCTAAGGTATTTCCAATGGAGAAAACGTAAGATTAAATGTTTCAAATCACTTTTCCGGGAACTACAAACTAAAAATTCGTTCTAAAAATACACGTTACGTACGAATAATTAAATAGTAAATATGTACTATTCGTAATTTTTCGTAAATACAAATCCGGAATTTATAATTTAATTTTTATCCATTTTTTAGTTGTATTATCATACGAGTATATCAAAAATAATATTTTAATTGATATAATATGCAAATAAAACAATGCTTCAGACATAGATAATAAAAAACTAAAAAAGCTAATACACTATCTAATAAATAATTAGATAGATAATAATATTCACAATAATACCTATAAAAATTGCCAATTTAATAAAAACATTTGTAGCAGAAATATAATTATTGTGTGATTTATCAATATTACTTTTTTTTTATTTCATCAAAGTCGTTAGATAAAACAAAATTCAGGATTTACCCCATGGACCTCCAAAACACCAATCTAAATATGCACCTTTAGGATCCATAAGTATATAGCTATTCCAATATTTTGATTATTCGTGTCACTTAATATGTTTTAAAGAGTATATACCGTAACGACACAAAATTATTTTTCAAATGAAAACTACTATTATTTTTCTGTGAATTTGTCATTTGGGTGATTTTTCGGAAGCCAGTTTTATAAAAATTAAAACGAGTATAGTTTCTTAGTTATTCTAATTTATATATTTACTATTGTTTACTTGTTTCCTTGAATTTCAAATAGATATAAGATTGAAAATGTGTTAAAAGTGTGTGTTTATACTTTTATGAGCACTACATTTGTACATTCCATAAAAAAAAAAATCGTAGTCATAACCATCTAATATGAGATCCATGCAGGATCTGCCACTGTAATATGTACATATTTTGTTTTATATTTATAAATTACTATACTTGTGAATTTATATAAACTAATTTAAGTAAAACCCTGCTCACGTATGAATAATGATAATCATTCGTTTTTACTTCCATTTTATTTAAATTTTTAGCAAGTTCATATTCGAAAATGTAATTGAAAATTGCAACGATTAATTAAGGAAAAATTGAATTTTTTATAAAGTAATAAAACGAATAATATTTTTCTCCATAGTCAATCCATACTACTCAAACCGTTTTTAAGAAATAAGTTGGTCAAAATAAAAAATGATTATAATAAGTAAATTAATAGGTATTATACTTTGTCTTTCATTATTTTTATAGAAACGGTAATTCAATGAGAAATATATTTGCAAAAAATGAATTAAAACATATTTTTTCTTCACTGACTTTACATTACCATTAATATTAAGCATATATAAGCACGTATTTTCTGATGGAATATAAATATGTATAACTAAATGACTTGAGAGCAAAAACTGTTAACGATGACACTTTTTAGTTAATTATCTTTTTTTAATACATTATATTAAACAGAAATCAGAAGTTATTTTCTTTTTCCCGTTAAAATGTAAAAAATAAATTATAATTTTTGTCACACAAAAAAAAAAACACTCACTAGGCTATATATATATATATAGGCGACAACTTACTAATTGCAAAATGATTTCTATACGTACAAATCCCTAGTAGTCGTGATAGTTTGTAAACGATAACAGTATAATGATGTGTTTAATTATAAATCGACTACAACTATACATATACCAGATAGGTATATACATATTTTTTAAGTATAAAAAAATAAGAAACTAAAATGAGGATAATTCGATATTTATTTATGTATAATATGTAAAAATGTATACGTAAAGTTTAGGATAAAAATTGGAAATCTATATAGATTTATAGAGTATCTATGGAGAAAATATCATCGGAAAATATGTACATATACGATCAATATTAAGCCAAGTACGAAAATATCTAAAAGAAAAACATTACATCAAAAGTTGTGTTAATATATTAACGAGTTACTCTTTTTAGTATTAAACAAGGAACTATTTATGTATAAAGCGGATTCGTAATGATAAACAATAATCGTTAATTAATTCGCAATCATATGCGTTATTTTGATATACGATATATTTGATATACGTAATATAAAATCCGGGCAACCGACCGCGGGCGAGCTTCTCTTATCATATATAATAACATATATATTATATATAAAAATAATTTCTGGAATATTGTTGAAAACGAGTTTTTATATTACTGTTATGAAACACGTGATTTTGTACGAACTTGAAAATATATCACAAATATAGTTTTTTATATTATTTTGAACTGATTTTATTACGTTTTTTCTAAACATTGAATATTTACAATAATATATAATATTAACAATATTAACTTCTAACTTGAAAAGTTAAATTTCTTATGAAAAGGGTGAGTTAGTTTTATACAATATTTTATAAATTATAATTTAAAAGTAAAATTAAACATTCAAGAAAAATTTTAATTTTCAGAATATTATAGATAAAATGTTTCCTTCAAGAAATAAATTCATTACATTAAGATATTATTTAAAAAAAAAAAATACTAAATAATTCGAAATATTGGACATTTTTAATTTTCAACTGTTAAGTTATTATCATTTTTTTTTTTTTTGTAGACATTAATTTTAACTTTCCTAACTAATAAAATATAATTAACAGAAACAGGTAGGTAACTTATAGTCATATTTTAACTTATTGATTAACTTACTTTATCTATACTATAATTTAATTTAACCAGCTGTTAGAAAATATCTAGATTTACAAATTAATTAGGTATATATATTTTATCTATTTAATTAAAATACTCTGTTATTTTTATATCTTTATTAATTAGATAGAAATAGGTAATTCAGTTTACTTTTACAATAAGTTACTCGTTATTTACCGACGATTTTGTTATTAAAGTGATTATTATAAAAATATTTAATTATTTTATGTTGCAATATATTAATAATATCTAATAATTAGTTATTTAGTTTGTTTTTTAATTTGCATGAAATATTTTTATTCAATTTTTCTATATTTATTTTAGTAAGTAAATAATAAGAAAAAACTGGTAGATTATAGGGGGTGAAAGCACTTCACTCATTCGGTAGGATACTGCAGATGGTGGATATAGTGAATTTGAAAGCTATATAATAGTGTATTTCTTTCGATAAAACAATTATCTGCGAAACTTCAGTATATACCTATAATATGAACATTAGTATTACTAATAGTATTAATATAGCTAATAAAAAATGCAACGTCGATATAAACATAGTGGTATAATAAAGTAAATATTTGTTGTAAATTTCAAGTTTCTGGCATTTTAATTTTCCAATTTATAGCAATTTTCAGACATTTTAGTACCTAATTATAAATATTATGTATCATTCATATAATCGGTTATCATAAATAGTTAATTTGTCATGTTGTAATATATAACAAAATGTCGTGATATTTCTTTTATAAAAGGTATTTTTTTGTTACACTTTTGAAAACCACTTAGAAAATCGAAATATTACTTGTATAAAGTACCAACTAGACAGAAAACATAGATAAAAATTGATTTTATCTCTATCTAGATAGAATTTGGTGTTATCATTTTTATCTTTATTTTCCCTAATAAATTTTTCGTTAACTAATTTCAACACTGGTTGTAAGATCAAATTAACATTTTTATGAATATATTACGCGATGAACGATAATATATTATGTAAGTATCACCTTGTATTAAAAATTCGAATCCTTGGTAAAGATCGTCGCACTATAGAGAATTAGTGATCATTATTGTCTTTCTGCCTGATACTGTCGTACAACACGCTATATAATGGTGAATAAATTAAGATTTTGTCAAATTTTTTTTGAGGGTCATTGGTCGACATTTATTTGCACGAATGAGAAGTTAGCGCTTAATGAATATCGACAGAAAATTATATAATAATTGTTTATAGGTTTTAAACCAATACGGTTTGGAATACTGTGCAAGTACGTTTTATATTATACGTTTTAATATTGCGTTTTGCTTGTCAAAACTCTAAACTAACAATATATTGAATATTCTGTACAATAAGTAACAACATTTACTCAATCACCGTTGTACCTATATATAATGTAATATTCGCGTCATGAAATTAATATATTATTTTACCGTAATTAAAACTTTATAAAATATGTCTGCGTGAACAAAAAAAAAGTCGTTATATATAATATATACATGTATATATTATATTATACATTCAAGATTTTCGAGTTATTTTGATTATTAAAATAACACGATTCGATTAACCTTGTGAATTAGTAAAAATTACAGTATCGACATTTCTTTAGAAACATAAATTATTGTATTGAAATAATAATATATTATCATCGCGTGAAATCAGAAACACATGACCTGTATTATTCAAAAATAACATAGATACTATATATATTATATATTATATTTATTCCAAAAATTAACGCAATAAAACATGCATTTTTGAAATGACTATAAACGTGTTAAAATATGAGAAACGCATAGTTTTAATATCATTATTCGATTTCAATTCGTATAAATACGACGAGTCATATACTATATACATTACTGTAATATGTATATATACATTATATTATAGTAGTTAATATCTATATAATATGCTTTGAGATCTACGACCTTAAAAATTATATTGTATAAGTACAGCTATACTCTAAGTACTACAGAGTACCTAACTGTAAACAAAAACGTTTTTCGAATAAAATTATAAGAATTATTCGTCAATATCGTTTCCTACAACATTTTCATAATTAATATAGGTAATATATACCTATAAGTATAGGTATGTATTCATATCAATTATTCAGTGTTGGGGGAAAAAAAAAATCAAGACTGTAAGCCTAAATAATAATTTATATTATTACATTATTATAGTATTATGTGTACTTAAAAATATTGCATGTATTTAATAAAACGTTACGATAGTGTATGTACCTAATCATTTCAGAATAACGCAACTATTAGGTACACTACATAATATACATTATAATGATAATACGAAAAGTAACGGAATAATAAATTATTGAGTTACATGCGGCCATTTGTTCGTATATATATATATATATCATCTTTTCTTTTTATTAGCATAGATATATAAAAACGTAAAAGTTCACGAGATTTTTAATATGCATAATATATGTATATATATATATATATATATATAGAGACGAATGAACGGCAAAATTTTTAAAGAGTATTACAAGTATTGCTCGGATTTCAATGTATTTGCATCGACTTTTGTTTAATGCTTCGAACGCTGTTTTTTTATAAGTTACAATGTGTTTTAAATATACAGGATGTATTTTATATCATTTTATCCGTGGTATTTTTTGATTAGCCCTTTGACTCCTGAAATAAATTTGTCAATTTTGTCAATGAAAATACTTTTTTTTTGTTGATATTCATTCTATACGCTTCCCAAATAAATGTTCATAACTTTTTTTTTTACATATTTTTTTTTTTTTTTAATTATTAAGCTTTTAAAATTTTAGGGATTCTCAAAATTAGTAGGTAATAATAGTACACATTTTACCGTACAATCGTAAAGAAAAACAAACAAATACGTTCAATAAAAATAATAAATCACGTGGCTAAATGGCTAATTGATAGTGTATAAATATTGATAAGATGGTAACAGTAATAAGTTATTACAACAACTTTGGTAATCATTGGCTAATTTATATACTCATAAAATAAAATACTTATAACTTGTTTGATAATTGAGATAGATCGTTCCATTTTTTTTTTTTATCGTATTTGTCATCAAAGATACTAGAGGACAGCATATAAGCCAACTGTAAATTATAATATTTTCTTACCGGCAAACAAGCAGAAAGCGTATACGCGACAGTAGGATCTCAGTGGTGTTTCGCTCTGTCGCGTATACACGACAGCAGTTGTCAAAGGGTTAGTAGTTAGTAAGGAACGAAAAATAAGAATTATAACAAAATAAAAAAAGACGTATTTCTTTTTTTCAAGGCGATTTATTTAGTTAAATTTAAATTTTTTTAAATACTGTACTGATGAAGTTTCACTACCTACTAAAAACCACATTGTATTTTTATATATAACATGCCACTGTTGTTTTCAATGAGATATATATATATAATAGTAATTGCCTTAAAAAAAATGTTTGTATAGTCAACTCATCGAAATTATTTTGTAACTAACCCAGGTCCGTGAAGGTATAGCGGAAACATGGAAAACACCAATTTCCATTTTATTGTCAAATTTTAGTGTTGAAATGGTGCTCTAAGAAGATATAAAAAAATTGTGCTCAATTATTAGACAACTTATTCACAATTTAAATATTTTAAAACCATGAAATTAGTAGAAACACGAAAAGCACTAATTTCTGTTATACTGCCAAATTTTAGTGATGAATTAGTGCATTCAGAAAATATTACCTGACTTATCTACCATATAAAGAAATGCTAGGGCCGTAAAGTTAGCAGATTCGTGAAAAGCACTAATTTCAGCTATATTCTACTAAAATATAGTGATTTAGCACTATATTGCTTTTAAAAAATTTAAAAAAATAAAAAAAACATCAGTGCTCAATTAGTACTTTCAAAAAAATCATATAAAAAAACAACATTACATATAGATGTCCGTGAAGTTGGCCGTGCAAGGTTGAACGGCTGACTTCAAATTTGATCATTAGTAAGTAAGTTATTAGTAAATACTTGAAAGTATAAATTCAAAATTTGTTAGTCCAACCCAAACTTAATATCCCTGAAAGTTTATTTCACGGCTAACTTATCGGGAGCCACGCGACTTTCAATTTTCAACTTTTAACTACATCAGTATTTAGTAATTCATTAGTAAGTATTTATAAGCCATTAACCGACATTTGTACAGTGTTGGGTAGTAACGTGACAGACGTTACTCGTTACTGTAACGTAGTTACATTTTCGAGTAACGTTATAGTAACTTCGTTATTTAATTTTTATATTAACGTAAGAGTAACTACGTTAGTTATCTATAAGTAACTTTGTAAAATAACGCGTTACATATTTATAAATAAAAAATATAATTTATTCTAATAAATTCGTCTAAAATTACGAAAAGTAGATATTTTAACGATTTTATGATTTTATATAATAAGTTGGAGTAGGCATGATATTGAATTTTATAATATTCGACTGACGACTATCAGAAAAAAATAAAGATATTTTTGACATTTTATTTTATTATTTTTATTTTTACATATTTAAAAATTTTGAAAGTAACGTCATTGTAACTAGTTATTTTGAATTGAAAAAGGAATGTAACACTATTGCTTTTGTATTTAGGTAACGAAGAAGTAATCCAGTTACATTTTAATTTCGTAACTAGTAACGTCACTTAGTTACTTTTTAAAAGTAACTTACCCAACACTACATTTGTATGATCGTGTTATCAAAATTCTGACATTGATAACTAAGGATTTTCTATGCACTTTATAATATACTGAGAATCGTTTTATTACAAAATATTTGCAACTCAGAAAGGCTGATTAATAATACTATTCTCCTCAAATACGAAGGAAATATATCTACCTCCTTTGAAAAGTGTGTAATGGAAAGGAAAGTGCTATTGAGACATACGTATACACATGTAAATATTGTAATTTTATGTGGTGTAACCAAATGAAAATATTCTATTTATAAATAGAAAATTGTAAATACTTTAGTATCTATGATAAAAGGATCTATGTGTGAATATTTGAAATGTCGAAAATGTACAAATGATAATAATGTAACTATTAATGTGACTGATCAATTGTGAACTGAAAATTGAACTGATTGATTGTGATATAATAAAATCTTCATTATCAGATTTGCTATTAATATTGCATACAAAAAAATATGATTTTACGAACAGTTATTACATATAGTGGTGCATCAACACAAAAATGGTTGGACATTATTACTGTGTATGTAAGAGAAACGATGGAGTATTGGAAATATAATGTATGCAAAACAAGATGACCATTGCTCGTACAAATACATCTCAGAATATTGCCGCAATTGTATATGTCATCTAAAAAATCTGGATATTTATTTTTATATATTAAATTATATCAGTATATTTTTATTTTTACTTACAAGAATGTATTACAATTAATAATCAAAGTTTAATAATTACAATTTTAATAAATAATTTTAGTGATTAATAAAAAATTATAAATAATTTCAAAAGTTTCTTTTATTATTTTAATTAACAATTTTAGTTTATATATGAGGTTGTGATCCATTAAAATGTTTTATATTGAATTAATGCCAATATGAGTGTGTTATACCAAATATTTGAGTAAAATTGTAAACTTATTTGGTATTTTTTCAAAGTCAAGTTTTTAAGGAAATTTATAGTTAAACTTTGTGCGATTATACAAATATTATATACCTAGAAGTATTATTTTTATTTTGGCTCGATCTCTTTTAAATTGTAATATTCTATCTCTTTCAAGAAATATAATAAAGTAAATCATTTAAATTCAAATCTTGAGAAAAATAAGTAGGTACATGTCTTTATAAATACTCCTATTAAATAACAAAACACGATTCTTTAACAAAAAATGGGAATGTTCTAAAAGGTTTAATCTATGTCAAACAGTTTTAGAATATAAGAGAAATCTCACTAAATATAATATTAATATATTATTATAATGTAATTAAAAAAATACAATGATTGAGTAAAAATTTCATTCATAAACAAATTCTATAATAATTATAGTTTAAATGTATAATTGTCAATAAAGGTTAATTTTAATAATCCAAATCTAAAAATATTGTTAATAAAATAAATAAAAGACTAAAAATTTATGAACAACATTTTACTAATAACATAAAACAGGTCAACCCAATAATATGGGTAATGTACTTACAAAATGGCATACTAAATAGTAGCATAGTAAAAATGTGAAAAATTTGAAAGACGTGTGACTGGTAACGAAAGTTCAACATGTCAGAGCCTTTAAAACACGATCATACAAATCTGGTTAGTGACTTACAAATACTTACTAACGACGGACTAAATATTGGAATTGTAACACATTATTATTTAATTCTTGGTTAACAAATTTTTGACCAGAAGGAGTGCTCCAGTTTTTACACGCTTACCCAGTTTACGGTAAAAAATTGAGTCTAGTTGGTAAAGAGTTCATTTTTCAATTTTTCCAATTGTTTTTAATGCGTAAAGAAAAACCACTAAAAAATGAAAAACAAAACGGAAAAAATATGATTTTGTTAAATCAAGATTTTTCATTTCCTTGTAATTTTTTAAAAATCTTGAAATTTACACTGAATATATAATTTAGTACTTTATCACGATACTTAAATTAAAGTAAAACTTATAAAATGCACAATATTAAAAACAAATTTTATCCGTTCAGTGTCAAATATATATATAATACAGGTACTTCATAAATTGTAGATTTAATAAATATATTTTATACGTTTGTTTAGGTATAGTGAAATTTTAATGGCTCGTTAGATGTATAAATTATAATGTTTAAACATTGTTCATTTGGACGAAAACATTGAAAAATATACACAATTTTTATGTTTTCGTTATTGACGAACGTGCTTAACGACCGTTTAAGATTTTCATGATTTATGCCAAGTTTTAAAAAATCGTAGGTATTTACTACATATATACAATCTTTGATTTTTATTTATAAAAATGTAAATAATTTATATTGTTTTGATACAAGTATAATATTATTTCATAATATAACCACGTGAGATTTCTACTGACATAATACGTTATCAATTATAATGAATTTTTTATCGACCACAAACACAAAATATACATTTTGAAAAAATAATAAAAAAACTTTTAACATTCGTATCTGATACGTTGAGGAAAAAAAATTAATTATGTAGATGCAGGATAGAAAAAATATTTCGATGGTTGATAAAATGTTAGTGAATTGAGATAACCGATAAACTACAGGTACTTGTATCGTTACGTCGTAGATCGTATGTGCGTTTGGGCTAATTTACTAAATTTGAGGAATTAGTTAGGACCACAAAGTTGGCGGAAACGTGTTTAGTACAAATTTCCTCTACACGGCCAAATTTTAGTGCTTTCAGAATATTTCTTTAAAAAAAACGAGAGCTCAAATGTTTAAATTCATTACATAAAAAAATTCTAGGGCCATGAAGTTAACAACAGCATTTAAAGTATCAAAATCGCCTACCTAGCTATAACTGAAACGCATTTAATTTTACCTAACGGCTAATATTTAGTAGTTACTACTACAAGTTACAACCTATTATAATACATTTCATCTTATCATGGCACCTAGAATTACGTTGAATTCTTTCATATTTTTTTGGTTTACAATAAAATCGTTGAAACCCAACTCTAAATTAACTATTCGTGTTTTATTTAATAGAATAATAAGTAATAATAATAATTGTTCCCTAATATCTTGAAAATTTACTGAATCTATTAAATCAAACAATTACAATATTATATTATATAATAATATGAATATTGTGTACCAACTTATAAAAATAGTTTAATTTGTCTGAATTAGTGCTTATAGAGAATATTAAAATATAAGTTAATGCTCAGTCCAATCCTAAGATATCGTTGTTCGAGTTTTAACTAAGCAGTCTTTAGGACCTAAGTAAAAACAAATTAGAAAAGCTCATTCGGCGAGCATTCTAAATTCTCAATTTCTAAATTTATTTTAAACAATGATCTAAAAATATTATAAAACAAAACAAATAATATATATCTCCCATAGTAATCAAATCATTAATGTTCTTCGTAAATATGTATAATAAGAATATTATAAAATTAATAATTAAACTATATCATGTAGATATCTACTAGTAACTATGGAAGGTCACAACGGGGATATAAGGTGTCTAAACTTATGTTTAGAAATATAGAAGTATCTTAATGTGTTTTTTGTATACATACAAACTTGAAAGAAACGTATAAACTAAAAATACCAATTAAAATAAATTTGCTATCCAAACATTTTTAACCGAAAACTGAAAAATCTAATTAAAAAATTTTCAGTAATTATCGAAATATATATAAAAGTTTTGAACATTTGATTACTTTTATATTAGTGTAACAATAAAAAAAAAATATATATATATATATATATATATATATATGTTTTTAAAGTCTCACACACTTATAATATTAATTTATCTAATAAAAAAGTTTACAAAATATTTCAATCTAAAATTTTTATTTTTATTGGTTACACAACTTGTTTAAAGATTTCATACATTTAGTGTATTTATATAAAAAAAACATAAAACAAAATTCCACTTTCTGCTGTATTATTTATTACTCCCAGTTTTTGGATCCTTATATACAACCATTAATGAGATCTTTGTTGTATTCCCAAGAACTTAGGAGAGGATGTAACTTATACCTCTATAATTTGAGGGTGCTTGTAGCAACAAAATCGTACGATTGCACCGTTTGAACCGTTTATTTAATTTATAGGTATATTTTTGTATTCTGGGCATCAACGAGTTAATATGTTAACAGTTGATTTAAAAGTGAAATTAATATTAACTTTTAGCTTAACTTTTTATATTTGATAATGTAACGGCCCAAACCGATAGGTACGATAAGCACGTCAAAGTAAGATATTAAATAGGGGTTTACATAAGTAAATCACTCACGGGAAATAAAAAATAAAAAGATATAGGTACCGCCATCTAGTGGTGGAATCGCTGTGTCGATTCCATTTGCGGACCTCGTTCGGTCACGCCTCCATACGCGGTATCATGGACCTCCGTTCATCGGAAACCAGCCACCGACATCCGTGGCGATCGGCCACACGCCGATCCCTAATCACGGACACAATCCCAAGCTCTATCCAGACCATTCGGATCAACTTCCCCAGGCACAGGAGAACACCGTCCAACCACCGTAAATATTATCGATCCTCGGATCCACCCGTAAGGGAGATTTTATTAACTTTAATTTTTATTGTAAACTGTGAACAAACGAGGTGTGTCCGCCCCTCTTGACTGATTGCCTGTGTCCTGGACGATAGGCTTGGGCAACCGCTTCAGTAATAGTAGGGTTATAGGGAACTTCCGTCTCGGACATAGGACTCTAGGCCAAGTATCGTTGTATCTAGATCCGGCGAGTTCCTGACTGTATTGTATAAATCCACATAACCATATATGTATATATTACCTGTAAACTTGTACATTATTTTTTCACAATAGAGAGCTTTTGTCTACCGTAAACGCGGATATCTTCATTATCGGGACAGTTTCCGACTCACAGAACAAGTCGCGCAGTTTTAGTTGACTCCCAACTATAGTTGCTCGAAAACGAAAAGAATCGATCACACTACATCGTAGGAGGAAAATCAAAAAGAATAGACTCGAAGAATAAAAACGGAGATACAAATATCTAAGAAATCCTGCAGCATCTTCAAGAGATGAAAACCAAAGTAGATTAAATATAAGAAAGAAGCGGGAGATTCACCGACATGATGCAAGAACTATTGGAAGCCAATAACGCAATGAGACAACAACTAAACGAAGTAAACACAAAAATATTTGTAGAATCTACAAAAACTAAAAATTATTAAAGAAAAAATCGAAACTCAGAGAACAAGGGAATAAAACCAAATGATTGAAAAACAAGAAGTTGAAATGGTACTACCTATATTTAATGGCAACGAGAACGATATATACCCAAAACAGTTTTTAAAAGAACTAGACACATACATCGAACGAAAAAAGGCATCAAAAGAGAATGAAAGCATAATATTGTGAGCAACAGCCTCAAAGGAAAAATAGCTGCTTGGTACGCTATGATTAGGGATGCAGCACCAAACTTAACAACATTCAAACAATTATTCCTAAGACATTGTTTTTTGGATAAAAACAATGGGATATATTTATAGCGTGCACGGAGGCGGGAAAAATACCAATAGAGACAGGATTCCAAGCTCATTTTTACAAATGGATGAATGAATTTAAACACAAGACATGCCAAAAATGACAGAACAACAAGAAATAAACCTGGTACTAAAATATTTTCTTATAGCAATACAGACATTTATTGAGAACGGATTAGAGAAGAAGTTCTTAAGCATCTGGAAAAAGCTGGATGAGATGGAGGACTATGAAATAAGGAAGACGTGAGAAACCACGGGATACAACAAAAATCCGATACCGATACCGATTTACCTAGAACAAAGATATAAATTTAAACTTCCAACAAAGGAATACGTTGAATCAAGTAGAGATAAGGCAAATGAAATTAGAACTTACCCAAAAATAAGAATCAATAGAAGAAGATGGCAAGGAAAACGGCACCGAAAATAAGCAGAAAATATGCTTAATAACGGCAAGATGCCTGATGAATGAAGAAAACTTCGTAAATGCCGAGTTAAAAAGCACATTAGGAGGATGCCCGTAAATAAACGTAAACATACAAGACGACCTATATGAAATGATAGTTGATTCCGGAGCGGAAATTAGTGCGATATCAGTACTGTATGAGGAAAAAATAATAAAGAAAATGGGACAACTACTAAAGTTACCTCCAACGCGTTTAAGCATCCACAACGCCGTCGGGAATAAACCGATAAAGGTAGGAAGACAGGTACTAATACTGATGAGAATAAACCATATGGTTACACACACAGATAGTCCACACTCCGTTCATTGTAATACCACAAGAGAGTGGACACTCACTACATTCTTGCAGTCTTTGATATCTTTTCAAAATATATTAAACTATACGCGTTAAAAAAAGCTACTTCCCGGGCAATAATAGAGAGAATAACGAAAGACTACATTCCAATAGTAGGAAAACCACTGATAATTCTAACCGACAACGGAACTCGATTCGCATCTAAGCTATGGGCCGCGAAAATGCAAGAACTAGACATCAAAACGTGCTTCACGTCCAGGTATCACCCACAAGCAAATCCAGTAGAGAGATACAACGGATAAATCAGGAGGATTCTGCGGACTTACTACACGGAGCAACATACTAAGTGGCCAAACTTTCTACAACTAATGGAGTATTGACTAAACCGGCTGCGTTCCAAAACAACAGAAGCAACACCGATACAAGTCATGTTAACTTAACTTATTAATTTGGTTATATTTATTCTATAAATAATGAGTTGCTCTTAATTAAAACTCAGTTAAGTTAATTTGGAAATAATTGATATATTTTGATTTCATAGCGTGTCTATTGTCAAAATGGTTGAAAATAAAGTTCTTTTTGTCGTTTCTAATAAGCAATAATTACAAGAATTTCCCGAAAAAAAAACATTAACCTACCCAGCAATGATTTTTTCCTAGAGACGTATTTAGAATTTTTCTGTATCAGTGCTAATATTTTCTGACATCTGAAATAAAATATTGATGATATCTATTTTTGCCCTTCAATTTTTATATCGTACATTTTTGGGCCGTCCCTAAACGTTTTTTTTCAACTATTATTATTAAATTTTTTTTTTTTTTTTTTTAGTATTTTTTTACTGCCCGTTTGTCATTGTCTACATCGAACGCATTTTCGAAAAGTTACCTCATCTAACCAGCTATATTATGTAAGTCCGTTAAATTATATTAAAATACGTAAACAAACGTATATATCATATTATATTATTGTACGTTTACCATTTATGCACATAGGCACACATATTATGTACCTATCATGTACGGATAAATGTGCAATGTATATATAATAATAATATATAAATATATATATGTATCACCGACCTTGAACGATTGTTGGAAAATATTATCGTTGTCTGCACCTAATAGCGTTTTTCTATAATTTGGTTTCGTCATCGAAAATTTCAAATACCAAAAGAATATTGTATATACACGCCCGTTAGAAAATAATAAGAACACGAACTTAGGTACCCAACCTATAATATACTCGTATGTATTATATAGCTATATATTTTTATATTTTTAATTTATATGTACCTAATATGATATTTTTCTTTTTTATTCTACGAGGTCTTAAGATAAAACTCATAAAGTGTCAGGTCAATCAAATCATTTTAACACGTGACATATTCACATATTTTATCATATTAACTTAAAACATTTGTTGATTTATTTGAAATGTTTTTACATTGGATTACATATTACACATACATACATAACTAATGTTTTTAATTTTAAGAAAGAAAAATATTTTGAATTATAGTATTTTAATAATAATATATTATAATATATTTATTTTTTTTAATCTTCTAACGTAACAGTTTTCGGATATTTCTTACGGTAATCTTGAACGGTCTGAAAATGTTAACATTTATTTTAATCTATTACTCTGTATAAGATTAAACTAATATATATTATTTACTTTTAATAGAAAGAGTTTTTGGTCTTTATCTTTAGTAGTTCTATCATTGAACTCTGCCATCAAATTATGCGATTACATTATTAAAATATCATCCACTCAGAATCTAAAACAATGCAAAATAAAAACCATCTAAACTATCGTTAAAGTCTAATATGTTCAAAAATATGAGTTTAGAAATTTCCGAATCCTAGACTGATAATTAATGTATTTTTTTCATCGTTTGTCGAGAAACTTCCTCCTCTTCTTTCCTTTACTGAGAAATATAAATGGTATTTTGTATACGTCAAATTTTTTTCATCGATCAATTGAAGGTTTCAATCTCCATAACCTCTTGTACACCCCAGCATAGATCTAAACGTCCCCAGATGAAAATATTCACATTTTACTATATACATTTTAAATATATTCACTGACATTTCAGGAATTATACAATATAGCCAATATAGGTATACCTATAGGTATTTATAATTATATTTAAAATATCCCCACAGAATCAACATTTTCTACCATATAGATCAAACTATTTCAGGGTGAAATGTACTTGGATTAAATTAACCATTTACTGAATTATAATTGCATTTTGGGATTGTTACGTTTGGTTGTATAATCAAAATGAAGACTCGTTAGGTTAGGTTAAGATGAAAAAAAACACAAGTATAAATACTGATTATTTATTGGTTATAAAATAGCGCATGCAGATAACAGAAAAGTATTTTCACAGTTAAACCTCATCAGTCACGTGCTTTAAACTTGTAGCAAAAGGAGGGAAAAAAGGAAATATATAGATCTAGTTATATCGAAATGATGCAAATTATGTGTAATGCAATTTTCTTTATTAATTCAAGTGCAGAAAATGATATTAATAATAATTAAATATATAATAAAAATAATGATAATGATGAATTACTATAATTGCCTATAGTTATTCAACTTTGGGACGTTTTTTAAATTTAATTTTCGTTTTTGGCATATCGAAATTCGTTAGGCGTCTGTCAGGTATAAGAACATAGGTATATTATTTATTGATGTTGGAAACATTATAGTGTTTGGCCTCTCTTATGATAAAATTCATGTTTGGTGTAAAAATATATTATTACCGTTATTGTTAATCTATGCTAACAGTTGATTTTTAACGATTTCTAAATGAGTTTTCAAATCATTATTCATATGAAGTCCGGTGCGAAATTCCCACATGCGTGCTATAGTAACTACAATTTTGTCCGCCATTTTGGTACCTATCGATATTAAGAGGCTCGGCAATTTGATATTATACAACAGAACGATTTCACAAAACTAAAAATGTTCGATAAATTGATAATATTGTTAAATACTAGAACGTATATATATATACTGTGACACGTATACCTATAAAATCGTGGTAAGTATATGGAAAATCCTATACTTTGAATCTTAACACGTCAAGCTATTTTCCACATTTATGATGTGGCCGCCGTCAGCAAAAACAATGGTTTCATATTATATGCTAACGGGAAACTGCCGGCAGACGAGACACGACCAATTTCCGACGAACAATATTCTCATGTACTTACTGTAAATATTTTGTTTTCATACCGTCAAAAACTCACTGCAATGTTTGAGTTTTCATCGTAAAAAATAATATCGTATATTACGCGGCGTAGGTATTTCTAATAGTGACCGTGTATGTAATCAGTGGGTAATGCCTATATGAACACGAATTATTATTATTATTATTATTATTATTAATATTATTGAAGACGTAGATTGGCAATTGCAAAACGGTCGCAGATATCATATTATGCACAAACAGATACCTAATTTATTGTGCAATGATTACGCCAATATTATTATCATATAACTTTACGTAGGTATACTACCTATATATATATATACTAATCTTATCAACACCGAGATGACGTTTTACTGGTTATTTAAATTAAACTGTTCGGCACTATACGTTATTCCAATGTCGATATTTTTCTCCGTTCAATGTCATAACTGGTCCGCGGCGGCCTTTTAAAACATTAAATTTTGGTTTTTTGAATCATTGAATCATTAAATCAACCGAAAGTCAAAATTTAACAGTAAATTAACTTGTTATTCACTTATTTTTTTAATTTTTCAAAACCTCTATGGAATTATTGTTATTATAATTGTGTTTTTTTTATTATTATTATTATTATTATATTATCTAATACGCGTGTTGCCATATTACATATTTACAATGAACACCAAAGAAATTTCTGATCGCAGTACTACGTATATTTATTATTTATTATTTATTACTTTATAATACTTTCAGTACGTATATGTTGGCTGCATTCCTTCTTTGTTTTTGCCAATTATTTCATTAATAAATCCAGCAAAATGTTATATTAAAGATTTAGTAAACGATAATATTTTACAACTCATTAATGAACATCTAACATTTTATTTATTTTTTTTTAAGTACCACTAAAATTCTTCAGGAGTATTCCGGGTATCTACCGTACTACGTAAGTATAGGTACAACCAATAGTTCAACTTTGCCCGAATTTCAAATTTATTTTGAAACTGTAACAAAACATGACAGAATAAAGTAAATTTTCACAATAGCATAGTTATTACGTATTTTAAAAATTCTATAGGATTTATTATTATTTTAGAGCAAGGATAGCACTTCGCGTGTCAGGTAGGGTTATATAGTTAAGGGATATTGGTCAATCAACTCTTCAATCCTCGGACAGGATAATGTATTATTATTCGTTTAGATTTGAAAGCAATGATAAATCATTGCGTTCAATAAATAGGATTCTGTATTTTATTATATACTAGCTGAATAACCCGGCTTCGCCCATGTGCAGTTTTTTGTTTTACGTATAATTTTTTATATTATTATCAGTTTTTATATTACAGGTTGTTTTAAGACGTCTTTACCCTGGATCACCCGTGTATTATAACAACCAGAAATTGGCAAAAATTAATATATTTTAGTATTTCGAAGACAAATTGTAAAATACAATTCTAATCGGAATAATGTTGAAATTGTATAGATTTTTAGTTAAAAAAATGTTTTCGAATCGTTATACGTCTTATTATAATTCTTCTTCTTTTATTATTATTATTATTATCTTTTATTCATCTTAATATCCCTTTATAAACTGTATTTTTGTACTGCCTTTTGGGGGCTAAAATAACTAGACTACTGGCTGAGCTAACTCTAGATAATAAGCGATATAGAACTGGCAATGCGAAAAATATTCTTCTCTCAAATCAATGCCAGCCATGCTCAATGATTGTCCTTGAGACTTATTTATGGTCATAGAAGAGAAAACTTTGAGAGAGAACTGTATTCTTTTAAACTCAAAGGATTAATCTGTTGGAATTAACGTTATTCTTGGGATGAAAACTATATCTCTTCGAGCACACCCAGTGATAAATATGACTTCTATTATATTTTTGTGCAGAGCTTTAACTTGCAATCTAGTTCTATTACACAATTTAGGTGGGTTAAATTAGGGGTTATTTATATTCAAATTAAAATAGTACCCATTATATTATTACTATATACCTATATATATTATATATATATTATATTATAATTTGATCTAAATTATGTTTGAGTATTAAGTGTCCTTCTATTTTTAATTGAATTGCCTTTTCAAGTGTTAAATTAAAAGGATCTTCGGAGGTATAAAGTCAAACACGTGTAAATTTATTTTCAAAAACAAAATGGTACACATTTATTCATTGCATTTGCGGTGCTCGAGCTAGTCTAATATAATTGACCACGTAGAGCTGTTGACCTATATTTTCCTCGGCGTTATTCATTTTAAATTCTGAGAGAAATGAGGAATATATTTGTTTTACGATGAGTGTGTTTTATGTCTATGTACAAAATTTAAACCAGAAGAAGTACTCCGATCTTTACAAGCTTACCAGGTTTTTTTTAGAAAGAATGATTTATATATGCATCATCATTATCCTATTCAACGTGTAAAGTGCTTCCCGGATTTTTAGGTCTTAAAACTTATATTTAAGACTATTATGAATTAAATGACTAAAAATTTAAAATTTCTTTAAACAGCCCGAAATTGGGGAAAAAATGTCTAAAATTGTTTTTTATTTATAATGTGCTAATATACGGATTTGATGAAAATTTCAGGCTTATAGATTCATTATTTCACCAAAAATCGAACACACTTCACACTGAAAAGTCGAAAAAATTTATGGGTATTCAAAAATATTGTACGTACCGATTTTTGTATATAGTTAGAATGACGTACTTTTACACTCTATTCAATTTTTAGGTCTTAAAAACTAAAATTAAACCTATTATGAATTAAATCTCTTAAATTTTTATATTGCTAAAAGTAAACATTTTTGAAACATTTTTCGTAGTAATATATTTTATATATACGTTTGTGATAAAAATTTCAAGCTCTGAATTTTTTATCACCATCGTGTTTATCAATTTTTATGCTAATTTTTTGATAGTTTTTTATTACGAGTTTATCGAAAAAATTAAAAAAAAAATCGAAAAATAATCTTTAAAGTACCAACAAGATGCAATTTGTTACCAGAAAATAGTGCTATTTGTAATGATCGGAGCACCTATTCTTATAAAATTATACAGAAATTCGTTATTTTTTATAGAAATATATACGTTTTACGAATTGTATAAGAAATTACTGTGCTTGGAAATTGCTGCGGGAGATTTAAATAACGGTTTGGTTTTAATTGCTTGTATTTGTGCATACATATGTATATTATATTATATAATACATTTTTCTGTATTTCACGTACACTCGGTGGGAAAAAATGATAATATTTAAAATTAAAATGTTTACGCCCGTTATATGATTGATTTTGCACTGTGTGGTTTTTTGTCAAGTCCCGTGTGTCGGATTACCAAAAATGCAAAGAGACACCGAGTAGGTATATACATTCGTATTATATTATATTACAATAATATATGGCCTCCAAAAGGTTTTATGCTCTCCCACGAGGACATTATTTTCGTCTTGTATATTATATTCCCGTTTGTGTTCGCCCGATTGTTATGTTGATTTTAATTTTTAATTCATACAAAACGAAAATAATGTATACGAATCGGTACACACGACAAAATGAACAAAGTAAGAGCGTAGTATATGATAAACTACACATGAGCGTTGAGTATGTATGCCACATATGTGCATTTGAACGAAAATAAAAATATAGAATGCAGCTGTTGTATTATTGTTGTGTATACCGTTTTTTTTTTTTTTTTTTGGTATAGAATTATGCACAGTCAAATTACAATAAAATAATAATGTATATTTCACACAATGCGTTTCACAAGTCCTGTGCAAAATTAAATTTAATTAATTAATTAATATATTTTTTGTGTCCTGTTTTTAATTCTGAGTGTATAACGAGAAACTATTGATTTTACAAATGATGTTTATTATTTTCATTTTTTGTCTGGAAACAACTTTTCGGAAGGAAACATGATCCAAATTGTTACGCGTGTTCGGTAAATTCATTTCCCAATAGAGAATTTTATCTGGATGATATTTTTTTCGACTGTAGTCCTGCGTAAAATAATTTCAATTTGACGGTGTATGTGCTATAGACTCTTTGAAAAATAAATATTTGAAACGTTTTTTTAACACAATTTACAATATCATTGAATTTATTTTCTTTTGAAATGAGTCAACATTGAATCAATAAACCTTGAATAGGTATTGTACTGTATTATAGAAATTATTTTTGACACATAATATTAAAACCAATAATTCTTTCCAAGTTTATCGATTCTATTGAGTTCGTTTATTAATTCTAGTCGAGTTCTTACTACTGCGGATAATTATATAGGTATAAAATGACTAGTATACATCTTGGGTCCAGATTTTTTTCGGTAATACTAATTGGGTACCTAGTTGTTTTCGGTAGTACCTACATTACGATTATGAGTACCTACTTAATATTGTAAGTAATTTTAATTTTTTAAGTAATTTTTAAGTTTTAATTAATTAAAATTAATCAAGTTACAGACGTCTAAAATTGTCGAAAAATCTATTTATTTCAAATTTAAAATGGCTGTAATTTTGGGTTTAGAACCATAATTTCTACATAAAAATAACTTTCAAATATTCCTCCTATCCAAATCTAATATCAAAAATTTATCAACTCAAACAGCCTACAAATTGTCTTTTTAAGTTTGAAATGGTTGTACCTAATTGGCCAATTTTTTAAAGTGGTAACCTTTATTTTTGACACTGATCATATAGTACACACTATAATATAATATTGTTATTTTAAGATGTGTGTAAACCAACTAGTGAAGTACCGAAAAACATTCGGAGCCTAACAAGTATACAATCTAAAACAATCCAAGCCCCAACTAGTATTAAATTTTAATTTCTGGACTAAACTCATATTTCATCGTTCAAATAGTGTCAATTCTAGATTAATCTAGATTTATCAAATCCGAATAAAGTTAATTCCCGATCTCTAGATCCGGAATTATTTAGGGATTCCAGATTTATCATTTCTAAATAATGTTGATTCAGAATTTTTGGATCCCAAATGTCGATTCAGAGTTTATTGATTTTGAATAAAATTTATGTAAATTGATAAGATTATATTATTAATATTAATAAAATCCAAAAATCATCAAATTCAAATAAATTTATTTTCAAACATATATTATTCCAAAAGCTACATGCCTGCTAAAATGATGTTTTCATTTTCAACATTTATTTGTCGTAATTCAAAATATCAAAATAAATTATTTAAAAAGAAAAGAAAATTTTTGAAAATATCAATACATTATTTTTACAATTTTAAATTCTACATAAATTGAAAAATGTCTTTATTGGTTTTAACATGATTACTTTTTTGTCTCTTTACACAATATACATTTTTTTGGATAGAAAGAGTTAGGCAGAATTTTTAGAATAAAGAGCTTTTTTGATAGCAAATTGGTTCTTATAGTACTATTTAGATTTTCCCAGTTTTCTTAAACTTAAAAAAAACTTCATTTTGTAACGCAAATAATTTATAAATAAATTAGAAATTATAAAATAACAAATAAAGATGTCATGGTTATTTATTTTATTAATAATATTATACAAAACTTCGATCTGCAAAATTGTCTTTTAAATTAAAATAATAATAATACACAACTATCCTATCAATAGATCAAATGGGTCACCTATATATCTGGACAGCTTTTTTAATTTTTTTTTTTTTTTTTTTTTAGTTCAATATTGTGTAAAAATCAGTTTTCACATTATGAATATACTTCAATAGAATCAAATGGTAATCTGATTAATTTTACTTGAATTTAATTTTTTTTTTTAAATAAACATAAAAATAAAATGAAGAAGTTTCTAGTTTGAGAATTTAAATAATCGTTTTGATTTTTGATTGGGAATAAAGAGCTTTTGTAAGTCATGACCACAGATTTATATACTAACTAGATACCGGATGGTGGTATATAATACACTTTATAGAAAATGTGTCAATGGTGGCCATTTGCCAATACGGCAATGTTTATAATTTATTATTGATAAGTGATAACAGTCATAACGTTAAACTGTAAAAACTATGTTTTAGTAAAAACTAAGTTTGTACTTGCCGACTGCTTTCCGTGGTGGAGGCGTGAGATACCCCCCACACGTCCCCTTGGGATGACTCTACCTAAAATATGATGTATTTTAATTTTCATACAAATATTCAATAATCAAATTGTTTAAATTTGTTGATTAGTTTAGATTTCTGGTTAACTTTTATGGTTGTTGCTCTATTGTTTGTTCATTTGTTTTTCAATTCTTTTGAATTTTATATCACACATATATTGTGATTTGGTTGTATAATCTATATAGGTATTAGGAAAAATTGGTGTGTACCTAATACTTCTTCTTCTCTTCTTCTCCTTCGCCTTCTCTCCCAACTATTTGGGATCGGCTAATACCTAATACTTAATATTAAAAAAAAAAAAAAAACGGAGAAAAAGTTTATTATTGAATAATTTTTAAAAAAGTCATGATATTTGATAAGTACCTAAATATTGAATGCAAAATAAAAAATAAATTTTTTTAAACTGGGTTAAGTTAATATTTTTTTTGATGTTAACTATTTAAACTAAATTACTTTAATTAATTTTTTGTTGACATTTAACTAAGTTATTTCTTTTCATTTAATTGCCCACCTTTAGATCTGTGTATATTTATAATGTTTAATGTGTTTATTTAATTATAGGTTCATTACCTACTTATCACTCCATCAATAAATAAAAAGTCCAGGATATATATATATATATCTGTGATCATGACATCAAAATTGAATATAGTATAATAATAATAATAATAATAATATAATTATCAGAAAAAAAAATCATTGTTATATAATATACTAGGACAATATAATATATAGGTACTTGTGGTTTATACTCGTGGAACACACTGCATATTAGGGAACAGACATTTTTGCCGTTTGACAATATTGGCCATGAAACTTTGCGGATCCTTAACCAAAACCCGTAATTTCCGGTAAGTCAATCAAACACAGCTGTGTAGTAAAACAAACTGTAATTTATACATTGATATATATATATATATATACGCACAATTACCTTGATTTAAATTTTAAAACGAACAATTTGTATGTGTTATAGTATATGTATATAAATAAGTTCTAGGCAATTATTGTTTCGATGTATCTATATGGGATTTTATCGATATACCTTTTTTTAGATTCCATCATCTACTTATTTTTAAACGGAAATCATTCATTTGAACTGTACATATATCTATAATATATGTTATTTCATAGATATAAATATACAAAGCGCTTGAGAACACTTATTTATCATATACTTACCTATAGTTACCGAGTATAATCAATATCAAATAAATGGTTAATATTAGATATCAATTATAATTATATATATGTTAGTATACAATTAATAAATTATACACTATAATCCGTGAAATATTATCTAATATAACCGTACAGTAGTATATTTGACCTATACCTATATATAATAAAATAGTAATATTAATAGAATTTACTGTATAATATTACAGAATAAAAGAATCAGAATGGTCATTGATAAGAATTTACACAGGCAGCATAACACGGCGGCAAAATTAGTCGCCATGTTTTCGGATGCGATTTTATCATTGTTTATAATGTGTGTATACCACAGAATAATAGGTTCATACCATGATATTTCGAGTTATCAATGATAAATAACATAGAACAATACTGATAGTATATATTATGGTATAAACAATGATAACATCCCATCCGAAAACATGGTGACTGATTTTGGGATATCGGCTTAGTGTCCACCCCCTGATAATATTAATAAACACTTTCTAAACAGTCGCATTTGAATTGTAATCATTTAGCGATTTATACCTACAAAACTGGATATAGGTACACCTGCAGCAGTGCAGGAAATAAATATTGCAAGAATCGATAGATTATTTTAGGTGTATTTAATATGTTCATAATATACAATTTGGTTTCAATAGATATAAACATAAGTATTACTAAAAATGCTCTTAAAATCATTTATATTTTACAATATTACAATTTACAGTCAAAGGGAAAAGAAAGTTTGAAAATGTGGTGAAAGTCGACGTGTATCTGATGAAAGTACGTATTATTGTGCGTAGGTTTCGTGTGAGATACGTATCTATTATGTAGGCAGCATTTTTAAAAGTCAATGTAAAATGCAAATGAAATGATTTAAAATGAATTTGTGATCCATTCGACTTCGGCGAGTTTATGCCGCCTATATAGTGAATATAATATAACTACTTTACGTATATTTTAAATATGTAATATAGTACTATTTTGTGCCAAAAACATTTGTGTGAAGATAGTATTCATCCGTGGTGTAGGTATATATGTATATGATTAAATATAATTTTTAAATGCTCGGAACAGTCCGAACGCCAAATATAATATCAAATATGCCTATATATCTACTATGCCTAGTTTTACATTGTGTATAATTCGAAAAATTGAAAATATGTATACAAAATAATTCGTTTTGAATATTCATAAAAATTAATTCATCAATTATGTATTCTGAACATTTTTATTATTAAATTAATAATTATAATTATTAAGAGGATTTCAGCGTAAACAATTTTCAATGAAAAATCATGTAAGCGTTTCTCATTTTTAACGACTGACAAACATCTTAGAAATACGATATGAAAAATAAATTATAGATAACAACATTATCTATAGTGCCCTACGTAACCTTTTCTCGAAATTTAAATTTTGTTTACTAAATTTTTTATTATTTATTTAGTTTGTAAACTAATTATATTTATTTTAAAAAAATCTAAAAATTTGGTTTTTTAATAACTCATAAAACGTGTTTAAATGCGCACATCTTGCAAAATGATTACATAGCGCTTTAGATTTTAACTTGTTCTTCATCATTTCATTTTTGTTTCTTCTTTCTACAATGTTTTTAAGTTGTTATAAATGAGAAATACAAAACTAATATTTTTAATACAATTTTATAAATTCATTAAAAACAACGACGACAAAAAATCATACAGTCACCAATACAGAGACCAATTATTATTCATTTCTAAAGTACATATAAACATTTTTCAATTGTTATATTTTCATTTTTCTTGTAATTTTCTAAAAATGTCTGCATACAGAATGGCTGCGCTGAAATACTTTTAAAATAGTTAATTGGTTTTTAGACCTATAGGCGGAAGATTAGTTTACGTCCTTCCCGATGTCTGATTACTATTTTAAATATATGTATGCATTTATAAGCCTTTAAATTAAGTTTATTTAAAAAAAAAAACTATACTTTTTTCAATTATATACAATTATATTAAATTGTAAAATTTGAAATATTTTTCCTACATTATACATTGTAAAAAACCCTTGATTGTAAATATTTTAACAGACCACTGAAAGTACTAAAAAAATCTTTATCTTTTAGCTGTTTCGTAACAATTTAGGGTGGGGAGAATATGTCATGATATGTCATTACGTATCATACACACTTACGAATAACTCAAGATACTTGCTTTATATAATGAATTATCTATATTTTAAATTTTCTACTTCAATAATCTTATAGTATAATACTAGCAATACCTATCCTGCAGGCAATTTAGAGTTTAAGAAACAATGAGCTCCATATAAGGTATAGATGGAGGGGGGACTTTAATTAAAATTTAATCTAATTGAAGTATTTTATTTGAGGAGTACTGGATTGATTTTGAGAGGAAAATATCCCATCTAACCTAAAGTCGATTCTATATTATTTGGGAGAGTTGATAACACACTTATTTACACTCTGCTTAACACTGATACACTATAAGTAGGGAAGACCGGGGACACAAGTAACATGGGTTGAAAGTATCACCTTTGTTTTTTTCTCCAGTGTTAAATATTAAGGATGACATATTTATTCGTTTTCAGTATTTCGTTATCACATTTAGTTTATAAAAAACACAACAAAAACTGATAATAGTTTACTAGAGTAACAAAAAAAAAAAAAAAATAACAAAAATTGTCTTTGTTAATTTAATATTTTTAGTTTATAAAAAGCATAATTATTATATTTTTATATGTAAAAACTTTTTTTATTTATATTTTAAAGTGTAAAAAGTCTGTATCTGGAAAATTAATTAGAATTTTATAATACTTATTAAGAAAATATTACTGGGCTGAGTCGAATGTAATAAAATATAATATGGGGTCGAAAATAACATTATGAAGTATATCATATTAATATAATATCATTAATAAATTGTTTTAATGATATTTTAATATATAAATATAAATGATATTCATTAATTATAATGTTCTGTTAATAAGTAAAATATAGGTTTATAGTATAATTACGTACTTATTTTTAAAATTATTAATTTATAAAATTAATAAAAATGAAAACTAGTACTTTATACTATAAATTATTAATGAGAGACTGATTGTTATGTTTTGTTATAGTAAGTTTTTTAATATTTTGTTCTAAAAAAACCTAATTAATTATTTTATGTAGGTAATAATATTTATCATTTATTTACTTGTTACTTTTTTCCCTAATAAATTGTATTACTTTCGACCCTTAGTTGGGGTCGATTATAACACTTTTTTTTTGTATTATTCAAAATGTAATAAGTTATTATGATATAATTTAATAGATATTCTCTATCGAGTATAAGTATTATTATTATTTTTAATTAGGTAATAAATTATTTATCTAAATTTAGAATTTAGTGAAAAATATTATTTTTGTCCCTGCAGTCTCTCCTATTGATTATTTACAACGCTTAATATTTTTATTCTATCAGTCTATATTTCATTCTTAAATATCTTCATTTACTCCCCCCCTTATAATAAGCTTCAGAACACCCTTTATTACATTTTATTAAAATTAAAATTATGTGTATAATACACCCATTCAAAAGTACATATTAGAATATTAATCTTTGCATATTATCATAAGCGATCGCCACTATATATTCTGCACTATACAAATGTCGGATGTCCAAATTTTCTGGCCACACTATATATATTTACATTAATTTATTTATATATAGTGTATGTGTTTATATGAATATATATTTAGGCTCGTTTTCCAGTACATTAAATAACGTCCGTTGACGCCGTGAAGAAGGTCCAAATAGTTATATTTGAACATGTCTCTATGCAATATATGTGTGTAGTGCTCACGTAAAGTCCAAAGATATTATATGGCAACAAGTCAAGTGTATTTTATCAAACGCCTAATCGTAAATTCCTCAGCTTAAAATTAAAATATTTAGAAACAACCGATTTTTTAAAAAGCATTTAAAAAAAACGGACAATGAAAAACCAAAAGGAAAAAAGATAACAAAAAGCTAATTAAAATGGTTAAAATTTCTTATAAATCACAAAATAATTAAGGTTTTGAAAATTTGATATTTTCACAAAGTACATATACATTTTACTAAATTATTTATATATATATATATATAGGTACGTCATACATTTTTCAAATTGTTTTTTCACAGTAATTGTTATGGTAGTTATTATGTATAAGAATACACTTAACTCCTCTCATTAAATCGTTTTGATTTAAAATGATTTCTTTTGATTTTCAATTTTTATGGTATTCTTTAGGGGACATTTCTAAGAAAAATTATAACCTAAAAGTTAAAAATGGTGTATATAGAAAAAGGCATTTCAAAATGGGTTTAGAGTTATATACTATATTTATGACATAATTTGTATTGATGACAACATTTTTGCAGAGACGATATACCTTACCGATAGGTTTTCAATTTTTTAAACATTCAGCTCATTATTGAATTGGTTTAAAAAAAAAAAAATTCAATACACATTTTATTTGGAAACAAATTGAAAACCAAATCCAATTCAAAACATAATATATATATACTTTGTTTACGTAAATTATTATTATATAGGTTATATCACGTCTATATAGGACTATGAAGTACTACATTTCAACCAAAATTTGCATATATATTATTGTCGTTCAGTAGGTATATTAGATTTATTTTATATGCTGTGAATGCAATAAAATAAACTAAAATAATCCATTTCGTGAGCAAAGACTGGTGGAAGAAGAATGGGTGGGGATGTCTCCAAAATACTGACAAAATGACAAATATCGCCACGTGTATATTTCAGCACAGTATATATAGGTACTTTTACTATTTAGGTACTTCGTATGGTATTTTAAAAACGTAAAATTTTTTCGTTTATAATACATTTTTGTAATGCTTAGGTAAACCGTTTTAATGAAATTTATATATTTGTTAATTTGGGAAAAAAAGTTATATTTCTTGGTTTAAAAAGAACGCTTATATTTTAATAGGCCAAAAATATGTCAAAGTTGTTGGCTTACTGAGCAATTTTAGCTTGAAACCACCTATTACTAAAATTGTATAGATGGCGGTATTTTTGAGTCCGTGGCAAGGTTTAATTTTTATATTTTATACTTAAAACTATCAATAATAGGGATTAATATAATTATATTTTTTTTTGCATTAAAAATAATTTTTTCTAATTTAAAGTTCAACTATAATAATTAATTATTTTTTCCATTACCTAACTAATTAAACTATAATATAGTTTAAATTTTCATTGTATTATATAGTAATGTAACTATTTTTATAATAAATTTTCATAATTATACAGTCAACAGATTAACGATTCACAAAAATTAAAATATGTAGGAATATTATTATATAATAATTTTAGATTCTAGCGAAGCGAGAAATGTATTGGTTATAAGGGAGATGATGTGTGTTTTTTATGTTTGTATACAATATACATTTTCCCAGATAGTAGAAGTCAAGCAAAAGTTTTGAATAGTGATAAAAAATTACAGTAATAATCTAAAAAATTTTAAATTGAAAAATGTTGGTAATTTTCTTTTTTTTAGCCATATTTTATCAATTTAAAAATTATAAATAATTAATAAATATAAGTAATAATATAATTAATTTAAGTATTATTGTTGTGGGCTTTTAAAATAAAGAGTTTTTTTTATTTTAAATTAGTTCTAGTTAGTATTTTGAATTGGTCAATTTTTAATTTTCCCAGTAGTTTTCTTAAATGTAAAAAAAATCTATCTTTCTTAACTGAAATACTTTATGAATATAGGAGAATAATAATATTACAAATAAAATTATGATAATTAGGTAGGTACTATAACTGTATTTTTTAATAAAAATTGCAATAGTATCGAACTTTCTTCAGAATCGAAAGCTATCAAATTAAAAATAATATTTTTATTTTTTATTTTTATTTTATATATATAATAAACGCCAGACGGCTTTTTACATTATTAAGTGTAATGGAGAGAAAAAAAAACAATATATATATATCAAATACTTATGGTAAATTAAATAAGTGA